>JAWPHD010018967.1:0-37679 GCA_037043455.1 Cyrtodaria siliqua
GTCTAGGGGAAGGTAGGGTGGGTTATTCCGTAATAAATGGGAATACGGTTATCTAAGATGTTAAAAATCGTCTTTTTCCAAGTAGAAAGGGAGTTAGGGTCAGCATGTTCTCTACGACACCATTTAATACTAAAATCCTCAATGGATTGGGCGATCTGATCATGGCATGGATTAAAATCAATCACAGAAGGCAATCTATGCTTCGGACTTTTAGAAAACAAATGCTGAATACGTTTATCTATAATATGAAAATTACCAGTTATGACATAGCAAATTTTAAATGTTCTAGACTCGCATTCCTTTTGAGTGTTATTTACTATATCAAGGTCGGACACTATTTTGTTGTAGTTGAAAATCATATTTCTGTTTTGTTTTTTTGTACTTATAACAAATTATAGGATTTTCGGAATTTTTGACATATTTAGGAATAGAATCGTATCGATTATCTCGAAAAATACTTGATATCAATAAAATCAATGCCCTTATTAGGATAAAGAATTTTTGGAAAATGTCTGACGTGATCAGACTCCTTGTCAATATGGGGTCGGAGAACATGCTGCGTATAGCTTTGAATTATGGAAGCAATGTTATACGAAGGATATGTTCTAATGTAAATGTTGTCTGCTTCCTCGTCAATCAGCTTTAGTGAAGAAATGGATAGACAGGTGAGACAAGAAAGCATCGAGTGCTTTCCAGACTGTTTAAAAATAGTACGTCAATCAGCTTTAGTGAAGAAATGGATAGACAGGAGAGACAAGAAAGCATCGAGTGCTTTCCAGACTGTTTAAAAATAGTATGTCAATCAGCGACTGACATAGTAATATTTGATTTCCGTTTAATGTTACCATTACGTCTACAACCATGAAACCTAGATTTACGCTTTCGACATGTTCGAATGGAAAATATAGCAAAAAAAATATCTTTTGAAATATTTGCTTGTTGATAAATATTATCATAAGGCTAAGGTCCAGTGGAAATGGTGTCTGCAAGCTTTTCATCCACTTTAGTTCTGCTATATGCCTAGCTTTTATTTTAAAGTTTTGGTTGCATCAGAAACGTTCATTTACTCATGTCCACGTGGTCGTCAGATACGTTATGATCTCAGAACAAAATTGAAAATATATATTAGAAATGGAAAGAGTGTAAATATTAGGAATGAATGCCACCTTTTAAGGCAGTATGGAGTACATCAGTTGATGTGGAAAGTAAGTGAATCCCAAACGATTTGTAAGATAACATGTAAAGGAAAATCCCAAATGAATCTAGGAAGGTATAATCTGTTTAAAAATAAACAGCAGCATTTTAAAGATTATATCAACGAAAAGTTAAGGAAAGATAGATGATGACGTTGAGAAGGAAATGCAGCATTCACAGAAATCAGCCATCCCAACACTCGCGTTTACAACAACACTTACACTACACATATACACATGAGTAAAGTGTGAAACTTTACAAGACGGGAAAGGTTAAACATACGGTCTCGCAGTGGAATCGGTCTGAGGCAAAAAGGGCTGCTGGGAGTTACAACCGCATTCTATGATACATCAATCTTCACCCTTACTATTTAATCCAAATCAAAAGTGGATATTGCATATAAGAAAATCAGGCCAGGCTATATCTTCTAACAAACTATGCAGAATTAATAGTTGTATAAGTCAAACGCAGATATGATCATGTGTATATGAATAAAAAATCAACCGTTTGAAAAATCACCAAATACTGATCGACTTGGCAGAAGTCAGAACAACAAGACGATGAACCGTTAAGGATACGACAAGTCAATATAGATTAATTTTAAAACGTACACACCCTAGTTAAGATTAGTGTTCTAGATCACTCCAGACATAAATAGTGGATCAGGATCTTAAAGGAGTGCCTGTTTGATATTGGATTTATTAAACGAGCTGGATAACATTATATGATGTGAGGCTTATATGATGTGAGGCTGTGCCGAGCATCAGATCAATTTTATCCGACGAGTTTAATGAGTTCAATATTAAATAGACACTGATGTGAGATTCCATTCATCACATAACTCCAAAAAGCTTCATGACGTCGTATGTTTGTATGATGACGTCGTAAGGTGATTCGGTCTTCTCCGTACGACGTAGAACAATGGAAGTATCTCATCGATTTCAGTAATCCGATATTTTAACGTTTACAGTAATCCACGAGACAATTCGGATGTCATCTGAGCTGAACGGAAAAGACCGAACGATGATTCGGCATTAATATGTGTAATATGGTTAATATAGATATAAAATCGAACAGGAAAATCAGCATTCAAGTCAACCACAACCACACACAGAAACAAAGAACAAATTTAAAGATGAATAAAAGGCCAAATGACATCACAAACACAAAAGGATTGATAATAGGGCTACCGCCTTGGAACGGTCAGTGGCAAAAAAGGCCGATGGGGGTTTAAACCAGGTTCTACGGTGCACTAAACCTCACACTTACCCTACTGTCAACACAATACAATTGGACAGTGTAAATAAAGAAATCCCCGCCATGAAGTATATTATGGCTTTGTTACATTTCCACGTCGTTAGTTATGTGATAAAACAGTTTATTCCTTCACATCTGTAGAATGGCAGCTCTGAATCAAATCATATCGTTAACAGCCACATTGTTAACCTCGTACGACACGAGGGTGCCATTTTGGTTACATTAAATTACTGTTAAGCAAAAGATGTTGTTTTTTTAATAAACATTTATTATTGATTGAAGAGACGGTATATCGATTAGTTAACCACAGCATGGCTTCTCCTGAATAAACTTGGTTTCTTTAGGGAATTGAGCGAAAAAGTATGAGGAACCTTACTTGGCGGATGATTTATGACAGAAAGAAGTTGGCGTCTGTGTTTGTGTGTGTATATATGTTTGTAACTATGTCTTCAAATATCTCCCCTTTCAACCTGTGACCAAATAATAGATGCAAATGGTCTGATTAAGTAAATAATGCATGCAAATTTAATACATTGTACTTCATGAAAACCTATTTTAAACTAGGATGTTCTTTTCTGTTGTAGTTACATTCATGACAGTGTCTATGATACAGTTTATGTCGTTTGGTATCATCAAATCCAATCACTATGGCTTTATGTAGTAGAATACCGCTTAATCCAGGGCGCGTCTGTGTTAGAGGTATTGCATCTTATATTGTCTCTCATGAACAGACACAATAAAACCGAGCCTGCTACTATATTTTCTTGCTCCCGAATGATCCCCTTTAATGTATCTATTAAATGATATGGCTGCATAATGCAAATTATGTATTATGTCTTGATCTACACAAATTATGTATTATGTCTTGATCTACACAGCAGTGTTGCCACATATAACTTATAAGTATCACATGAGTATATACGATTCTCATATGTTACATATTTATGATACATAGTATATAATACTTATATAACAGGAGCAGTACGTGATTCTTATATAAAACCTTTTGTATTAGAATTATATATACTAAAATGCAAAATAAACGCAAATCGGGAATTTTGTACATACAATATGCTGCTGTTAATCGAAAGGTACATGGCTACGTAAGACCTTTCCTTTCGGAAAAAATACTAAAACAACACATAATACATCAAATAGTATTCCTTCAAAGATTCATTATTGACAGTACGCGTTTGGCTCAAGCATGTGAGTAAACTTTGGCAAACTCTTTACGTTAAATACAGTACTGAACTGGCTCAGTCTTTCATTTGTGTTGGTGAAGGAATGGGGTGACAGCTATATATATCCAATCGCGGTTAAACTAAATTAGCTTTAACATTAGGTATAAAAGTCGAACAGGACATGTAGCTTTCACAGAACACAGTCAACCAAAACACGCACTAAAACAAACAAAACGTACAATGTTTGCAAGGCATGTGACATCACAAACACAAACGGATTGACAATGTTACCGCCTTGGGCCGGTAAGTGGAAAAAAGACCGCTGGGGTGGGTAGAGGTGGTGTGGAGGGGGGGGGGGGTGTGGGGTGCAGGGGGGGGAGTGATTGGGGGGGGGGGGCGGGGGTTGTGGTTGCAGGGGGGAGTGAGTGGGGGGGGGGGTTGCGGTTAAACCAGGTTTTAGGTTAAAGTCATATTTAAGCGTATGTTGGTGTCTAGTCAGTATATCGTCATTTGATTCTAGCGATTCTAAATGTACGATATATATATTCTACCATTATTATTTATTGTGAGATGTTCATTGTTTTTCATTGATTTACATGCACTTTTTGTATTTATTTTTATAGGTAGACTTTTGAGAATCTAGCTTTTGTATTAATTTTTCATTGCATTATCTATGACTCGATTACTATGCCAACGATGGTGGTCCATAATTAAAAATTAAATGTGTATACTTCTACTATATGCAACCAGTGTACAACGATCAGTTATGATTTTTATTTTCCCCAATATAGTAATACATTCATTAAATATTGATACGTCCTGGTTCTGGGCTGATGCTTTTGATATTACAATGAGTGAGTAAATCTCCTTTTATACGCATACAAAGCAAACGTTATGGCAATGTTATTGAATGTATTTATACACGAATTATGCCTAGCTTATACGTTTTAATGATACATATTTTGTCCATACTTATAATAAGATTTATGGAAGATGTGATGCCACATACCTTGTTTCTTATTAACCCTTAACCCGCTACATATATATAACGGACTGTTCTTTCTTTGAATTAAGATCATTCCATTTATGTGACAAAGGGATGTTTGGGGATGGGTTGGGTGTGGGGGCGGGGGTGGGGGGGGGGGGGGGCTGAAATGACTGATCTACAGCCAGACATTGAGTTACTCGCAGGCTGATCTGGGTTTACAATGGACGCAAAGGCTATTATAGTCAGGGTTAACATTGAAAGTATTGTTTCTGTTAATGCATGTTTTTGGTTGAGTGCTCTGTGAAAGCTGCATTTCCTGTTCGAATTTTATACCTATTTCTATAGGATCATTTCCCCCCTCATTTTTCCAGCTCTTATGTTAAACGTAGATAACCTTACCCTCTATGCACGGATATATGCTGTGTAGCCAGAATGCGAACTTGACACACATTTATGCTTGAATGTGCTAACCGTTCCTTGATAGCCATAAAATGCACGCTATATTCGAAGGTTCTAACTTCCAGTGAGTTATGTCCATTAACATAGTCAAGCCGGTTCTGGAGTTAACAGCATCCTTTGACATTTAAATGTGAAATACGAGTGCTTTTTAACTAACCCCATATGTTTTCCAGGGGGACTTGATGAATTTCAGTATTAAGACAATCGTCGTTCTCGTTTAATGTTAGGACTGTCTGCTGATACAACGTAATGAGATACGGTTACATTGTTCTGACAAAACATATGTTCAATAAAGTGATTAGTCCTTTTACGCATGTAATAGATCTTAGTTTGTACTGAAAAACAGCCATCACCACCAAAACAACAACACCAGAAACAATTTTTAAATTGAAAGAGACACACACAGCCGTATTACATTTGAAGCGCCTGTTTTCTGTCCGATTTCGGAAGTATAGTCTCCTGACTAATTTACAAATGACTCTAGTCCCCGTGCGGGGATCCACTTGCATGATAATATGAACATGGGAAATAACCATCGTGTCAGAAGTGTGTTGCATAGATTAATGCAAACACTCGTTTAATACGTTTAAGACATATTCGTGTGCGGTGGTACTGCATGTTAGTTTGTTGTTGAAGAATATAAAAATAATTAATGAATTCACTAAGTAAAAATTCCTCTGTATTGGCATGTTAATGGTTTCTATGAACCATTGTTGTCTGAAACATATGTGTGTCTCTGGAGACGTCTGCATGTTTCGTCTTTGAATATGGTAATATGAGAAACAAGGAAACAGTTTTTATTGGCAACGGAATATCTTCAGATAAATGCAAAATTTGAATGGAATTTTATGTTATAAAGACCTCTAAAGAGTAAAGCGGTTATACTAAAACAAAACTGGTTATTTATTATCGTATTTCCGCATGTCATTATATCTTTTTATATTTGTCTAAAATACATTATTATTATTATTATTATAATTATTATTAAAAAAAAGAAAAGAAAGAAAATGTTTGCGTAATAGTCAATATTATTTTTTAAAAACTAGTTTAAACATACTTAAAACAGCGTAATTTAATAAATAAAACAAGAGCACCGCCAACGGTGCCGACGCTCGACTTTGGTGAAATTAAAATTGATATCAATTACATACTAGAGTCTCTGACTTGAAATCACTTGCCCCTAACCGCTGTAGGTTCGATCCATCACGGGGCTAGGAATCTTTATGTGAGGAAGCTATCCAGCTAGCTTGCGGAACGTCGGTGGTTCTACCCAGGTGTCCGCCCGTGCACAAAAAATACCCGGAGGGGCACCTGGGGTCTTCCTCTTCCAGTGGAAGCTGGAAAGTTGCCATATGACCTTAGCTGTTGGTGCGACTATAAAATCCAATGCAATCAATCAATCAATCAATCAATCAATCAATCAATCAATCAATTACATACAAAAAAATCGGTAGAACCGATGGATGCTCCCCGAAATGTATCCTCAACTTATCATATGGCCTTGTATCACCCATCAGTTTTCAATTTGCTGTCCCATAAGTAGTTTTGAAGTTATGCTCCGGACATGAATTCCAAGTATAAAATTACAAAGGGCAATTACTCTAATTTGAATGAAGATAGAGTTATGGTTCTTGCTCTCTGCACTTCCTCAATATCGTTCAATACTTTCTGAGCTATGTTCTGGACAAATGTATGACGGACGGACGGACGGACAAAGCAGCGACTATATGCTCCATAGCAAGTTTTAACCAAGATTTCTACGTATAAAAGACTCCATAAATAATTTTGTTATAAATTTATAACAAAAACATGGGCTACACAAGAAGCCAAATACATGTGTGAAGTTTCAATCCTGTATGTGAAGTACTTTTGCAGATGTAAGCTTACATACAAACTTTAACCAAATGTTCAAAGAATAAAAGAGAGGCCATAATTTTGTTTAAAAAAAAGCAAGAGTTATACAATCTGGCTCTGTGGTGTTGCCTAATGATGAATGCATGTGTGAAGTTTTAATCCATTATGTAAAGTACTTTGCGAGATACAAATTTACATACAAACTTTAACAAAATATCTTAAGTACAAAAGGGGTCATCATTTTGTTTAAATAGATGCAAGAGTTGTAGAACCTGGCTCGGTGGTGTTGGGTAATGATGCCCAATGCATGTGTGAAGTTTTAATCTATTACGTTAAGTTGTTTGCGAGATACAAGCTTGCATACAAGCTTTAACAAAGTTTTCTAAGTATGAAAGGGGCCATAATTCTGTCAAAAAAAAAGCAGGAGTTACGTCATCTGACTATGTGGTGTCATCTAATGATGCTGAATACATGTGTGAGGTTTCAATCCATTGTGTACAATGGTTTGGAAGATACAAACTTACATACAAACTTTAACCAAGCTTACATACAATCTTCAACCAAGTTTTCTAAGTATGAACATGGCCATAATTCTGTCAAAATAAAAGCAAGAGTTATATCACCTGACTCTGTGGTGTCAACTAATGATGCTGAATACAAGTGTGAAGTGTCAATCCATTATGTAATGTGGTTTGGGAGATACAAGCTTACATACAAACTTTAACAAGCTTACATGCAAACTTTAACCAAATTTTCTAAGCATGAAAAAGGCCATAATTCTGTCAAAATAAAAGCAAGAGTTATATCACCTGACTCTGTGGTGTCAACTAATGATGCTGAATACAAGTGTGAAGTGTCAATCCATTATGTAATGTGGGTTGGGAGATACAAGCTTACATACAAACTTTAACAAGCTTACATGCAAACTTTAACCAAATTTTCTAAGCATGAAAAGGGCCATAATTCTGTCAAAGTAAAAGCAAGAGTTATATCACCTGACTATGTGGTGTCAACTAATGATGCTGAATACAAGTGTGAAGTGTCAATCCATTATGTAATGTGGTTTGGGAGATACAAGCTTACATACAAACTTTAACAAGCTTACATGCAAACTTTAACCAAATTTTCTAAGCATGAAAAGGGCCATAATTCTGTCAAAGTAAAAGCAAGAGTTATATCACCTGACTCTGTGGTGTCAACTAATGATGTTGGACACATGTGTGAAGTTTTAATCCGTTATGTAATGTTGTTTGGGAGATACAAGTTTACATACAAACTTTAACCACGCTTACATACAGTTTCACCAAGATTTCTAAGTATGAAAAGGGCCATATTTGTCAAAATAAAAGCAAAAGTTATATCGTCTGACTCTGTGGTGTCAACTAATGATGCTGAATACATGTGTGAAGTTTCAATCCATTATGTAATATGGTTTGGGATATAACGCTTACATACAAACTTTAACCAGGGGACGCAGACGACGACAACTACAAAAACGACAACAACAACAACAACGACGACGACGACAACGACGACGACGATCAAGTGATGACAAAAGCTCCTTTTTTCCTTCGGAAAAGTCGAGCAAAAAACTAATTTTTGATATATATTCCCAGCAATTAATAAAATGTTATTCGCCGTATTTGTACAACCCCAGCTAATTCTCCATAGAAGCAGTTACATTTTCCGTTTAGTTCATGATGCTTTAAAAATGTGTTTCTATTGTTTCTTTCCCTAAACATTAAATCACCTACATTCAACGACATTCATTTAATATTTAACAAATCATCTTGAAATTCATTTTATAAACTGTGTATGAACAGGACTCATCCAACTTCTTGCATTATCACTTAAAGCTACACAGTCTCTATAATAATCGATGTCTTCCTTTTAGGCGTGTCCTTATTTGCAACTTCATGTACACCAGGTCATGTCGAAATCCGAGTATTTAAGCGAGCAAATATAGCGCATGCAATCATTTACTGTATATACATCAACCAGTGCACATCGTACCTATACACAGGTAACAGTAATTTGTACAGGGGAAAAAAGTTAGCCGCTTTCGGGGCTCGAACACACGACCTTCTGATTGCAAGTCAGGTGCTCTATCCACTGAACTATAACGCTACTTAAGAAAATTGTATACTAACTACCATTTATTACGAGGCAAAATAACAAATCTGAACGCAATTCAAGATGGATCAATCATTGCCTGGTGTAGTACTGTATGTTATCAATATGAAACTAATACTTCGCCTCAAAACAACCATATCCCGACTTGTTAATTAGCGCTTGATGGGTTTGTGTGTGCGCACTAGTTATTACGTAATGCCTATTTATTGTTAAAAATGCTACAACATACCAATCAACAATAGCCGTGGTCGAGTGGTTCAGGGTACATCTTTCTTTTTCTTTTTTTATCACATATATTCTAAAGCCGTTTATGTATCGATGTTATCCATACAGAGGCTAAATAAAAATGTGAAATTTTACGCATCGATTTCTGCCTTATATACCGAGTGTTCATCGATTTGAAACTACTTCACACATGACTGATTCATATTAATGAGTTATTACAGTTAAAATAAGGACTGTGTAGCTTTAAGGATTGAACTCGATAGTTCGATCTTTCTACGGGGTATGAACAACATTAGGATTGTTTAAAGTGCGGCAATTAGCACGAGAACGTAAAGACGACGTTACGTCATTCAAACAAAACAAGTTTATCAGATGTCTTAGCTCCGCCCCAAAGGTAAATGCTGTTCACTGGGAACTGAGGCGCATCAAGACACACTAGTTTATTGCAGGCACGTGCAGTAGAAGTGTAAATATTTGGAACTGGAATGAAATACTTGTCTGGGATGATGTTCGTATTCATATGACAAACTAATATTACATGGAGCTTATCTTCAACAGATTCAATATCATTTTGGATGAGACGCACTATTGTTTGTGGTGCTTGTTTCAGCCAACGGTTTTTCGGCATTAACATGAGAAATTTTATAAATACATACATAAGTTATATATCATTAGAACTGGAATTTCCAGTGGTAAATAAAATACCTTACACCTTCGGTTGAGAAATAAATATTTTAGAGCCAAAAATGTAAAATTCCTTGTAGAAAATTAAGTAATCTCAAATAACTTCAGTTAGCCCTAATATTTTGCTATCAAACTTTCAGTGTCAATTTACATTTATCTAACACACTAAAAGTATTTTTGGATAAAAATTCTAAAAAAAACTTTTTTTTAAAAATATTTTTATGCAGCAGAATTGTGCATTGAAAATCCACTATGAAAAACAATTTTTGGATGTGAAGATTTTATTTTTCAGCCGATTTTGAAAAGTAAGGTATTTTTATTTACAACTAAACATGTCCGATTAACTGATTGATATGCATTTTATTTAGGTCCTATTTCAATTTTGACTTAGAAGTCCAAAAAACTTTGGCTGAAACAAGCGCCCCGAACAATAGTCTGTCAACCCCGACATGTCTCACTATTGTACTAGTTAATTAAGAAATGAGTCACGAAATCGTGCTGTTGTTTTCTTGCATAAAATTATTATCAAAACTGATTGTTTGGCATATATTATAGGTACCACCCTATGTATTGATTTCCAGTTTCCAGTTAGTTACTCTTCTCAAAAGTCAAAAGCTCAAGGGCACTGAATACCAACATATATTCTGCTCTTGTAGTCCCACAAAGGACGGTTGCTCTTATTGCATAGCTTTGACACGTTGGTGTGGATTTATTTAATTAATATTGCAACATTATCATTTTTTCTTCTATTTTTTTGCCTTATATAAATGGAAACGTTATTATGCGATTAGAGATGCGTGCAGTGACAACCGTGTGCAGAATTATCAATACTGCCGTGAAAATCTTGTTTCAGACGGTCTGCGATTCTAATTTGAATCTGTTCATTCAAATATCGATATAACCAACAGCTGCATGTAGCCATACACAAACCCCATCTGGATTTGGACATGATTTGTCTTACTTATGACGTCCATGTTTTACAATCTGCTTTATCCAACGGAAAAAAACATAGTTTTATAGTGTTTAGATTTCATGAACAAACATATCTGTGAACGATAAGTAAGCCAAATACACAACATTGGACTGTGTAAATATAACCCTAATTTCGCTTAATGGACACATTAAAGTAAAAACTGAACAAAGGTTGTATATGCTGTATGACCTTTGCTTTCTAAATCTGTTAAAAAATCTCAGTAATAGTGTAAAAATAATTCATGTTTGAACCTCTATTGTTTCACGCACCGTGTGATTCCAGGTGGCCCCCGTTTGGTCACGGGGCAATGAATAGGGTCACTGCAGATCTCTTTGGAGGGGTAGGCAGAGGGGTAGAATCCCCCCCAAGTCATGTTCATTTTATCATTTTTTGTTCATGTTCATTAAAAGTCTTCATCATGATCCCTGCATTGTTTCAGGTGCTATCTCGCTCGCATTAAAAGAGCACTGGCAGAAAAACAATAAACGTGGCTCCAGCGTAAATGGAGTTTATACGATAGAATTTGCAGCAACTCTGCAGTTCAGGGTGAGAAGGTTCTAGGCCCATTTTCCATATTTTATCTCGATGTACATAGAAGATGAGCCTGGCATGTTCATGCCTGTTAGGCGCCATATAACCTCTTCATGTGTTGGTGCGCCTTAAAACCCAATTCAATTCAATTCAACTATTGCTTCACATCCCGTTAATCGTGTCTAGTATGTTAGAGTGTATATATCTTAATAGGATATAGATTTCTTTATTTACACTGTCCTGTTTCATGGGGATGACATTAGGGTAAGAGAGAGGTTGGGTGCACCCTAGAACCTGGTTTTAACCCTTACCGTTCCAAAGTGATACCCTTGTTGTCAATCCGTTTTAATATATGTATAAGTTTATGCACTCCAAAACCGCACATTATGGGAACTTTATTTATCTGAATTATATGAAGTCCTGCAAAGCGACAGCATATGCAATGCTTCAACAAAAACACACACTACTCACACGGTCTGCAGTACTGTGACATATAACATGCTTAAACGATGAGTAGGATATAAATAAAAACTTAAAGTAACACGATTGTTCAATTGGAAACTTTGACAATGTGGTAGTGTGTGGGTGGCTGTGAATATGATCACTTGGATATAATTACAAGCGACCAGAAGTCTGGCGATAACCAGTTGTCTCATAAGCTTGACTTTTCGAAAATATGTGTCCAGTCACACGGGGCAAATCCAAATAAGGAGACGCATTGACGAAATGCCTGCAAAGTTAATACGAAACGACTTTTACATTTATATATTAGTTAAGAAACTAGTAATTACCTTTGCATGTGCAATTAGCATAATCCTTGGAGACCGGTAGACCCATTTACAGTTCGCTACTGTGCTGTCCTCTTTGAGTGTGCGATGACCGAACATATTGTGGACGCTATAATTATGTCTACCAAATTCCTGAGAGGCCAGTAACGTTTGATGATTGTCTCCAATATTGTCTTGTCGTGGTTAACCCTCTCTTGCTCTGGATTATGCCAAGTCATTACGTACTTGCTTTGTGGCTTTCTAGACTTTTATTTGTATATTAGTATATAAAAGATCATCTTGCTGGTATACGTATATTACCTACTAATGTTGCCTAGTTTATTTGGAGAATACAGCATGGCATGGATATCTTGGTTTACCCTCTATCGTATGAGATTTGGTGGTTTATACCCCCAGCGGCCTTTTTGGCCACTGACCATAACAAGGTGGTATCCCTATTGTCAACCCATTGATGTTCGTAATGTCATATACCTTGCCTTTTATTTATCGTTGTACGTGTTGTTTGTTTCCATGCGTGTTTTAGGTTGACTGTGGTCCTTGAATGTTACATTTCCTATTAACTTTTGTATCCACTATTATCATACACCTTACACCAAAGACCTAATATGCTTTCATCTATGTACCTTGTAAACTATATGCACATGCTTTGCATATAGAGTTTAATTAACAGTGTTGAAGTGATACGGGAAATAATTCCCGAGTGAGAAAGATTCTTGCGATATAGAAACGAGTGCGTTTTCGCACGAGTTTCTATATCGCAAGAATATTTCTCACAAGTGAATTATTTTCTATATCACGATAAAAATGTTAATTAAACTATATAATATATATTCTGTGATGAATTTCTTTCCAATAGTCCTTTGACACAGTATTCCTTCTTCTGTCACTCCTTTGGCGACAGCGCGGAGTAATATTATGACGTCAATTAGTGACGTAATATCGTGACGTCTATCGTTTAGTTCATAACATTTGGCTACTGTGCTATCTTGCACACTAGGCGAGATAGCACAGTAGAGGGAGGGATATGCTATAGATTTTCTCAAACTGGGAAATTTCTATAATTCATCACAGAATATATAATACAAACGCTTATTGACGTTATTAGAAAATAATGATAGATCTAGATAATCCATGAAAAAAATACTGATAAGGGGTTTCATTGGAAGCAACAGACACGAACAAGAGCAAAAAAGCAGCAGACTCGCCAATGAGTCTGTTTATGAGAGGTAATCTAAGATGCAACACTTCCCTACAAAAGGCAAAAGAAACGTTAATTGAACTGCATAAGATACAATGGTGTAACTGCCCTAAGAGTGACATGAGCGATGGCGAAGATGCTGCCAATGGTAACTCACTTCGAGCATACAGGATATTTACATGCCTCAAGGAATCTAAGGTATATATTCAATCAAGCTTTATTAATAAAAAACATCTCACAAAATTGAAAACGGGTGAAGGAATTATCAAAATCGGATGATAAACAAAGAAGGTATCATTTGAAAGTTCTTTTGCAACGGATACGGAAGCCGCCATTTTGAGAACTATGACATCACGGTTTTAAATTACCATATATGGAATATTCATCAATTTGATAATTTACTTATTTATATGAAAGAACATCACAGCAAATGTATACAACAAATTAGTGTAATAAGTAATTGAATGGTCTATTAAGTGTTTATCATTAATTGGTAGTAATTTTCTTGGCTTTGAAATGATATTTATTAGTATGCCATAATGACATTAGCTATGTCGTTTTAATTTCAGTATAAATAATATGAATACAAATTCAGTTCTTAAACCCATACTTTCTTATAAATAACAAGCTGCAATGCCCTGATATACATTCATTGAGAGTATAATATAATTTTGGATTAGAAATCGTATACACCACAATTATGTGTTTTGGGTCATCTTAAACCTTTTGCAGAGACTAATCCAAAACACTCTCCTTAATTCCTGTACTTTTCTTATTCCCGCATCGTCGAATCCCACTGGGAGCTCGACTTGTAAGTGATACTTACGGATGGCTTGATGTATAAAGTACTGGTTTCTACCCAGGAAAAAGGGAGTAGTCTGACTCCACTAATACAATATACCGTCATACATAGCCTAAAATGGGCTGAAAAATGAAGTCAAACCCCAAACAAACAATTATTCCCTCATCATATATTCCACATTATTTCTGTACAGTAATCCCCGACCTTACTCCGACATAGCACGTGTCAGATAGCACGTGCCAGGAAACATAACTGAAACTTTAACTCTCGGGATGACTCAATCAATTATGAACAATTCTGTCTTTTATCATTTGGTTATTAAGCCGGAGGAGCAGTATAAAATATGCACAGCTAGTTTGATTCCCCAAGTAAAAGAATAAAGATTGATATAACGTCAACATCGTAAAAAAATGAGGTCTGAAGTCCCGTATTAATTATTTATAGAAAGGCATAATTGATATTCAAGTTTTGCTATTGATATATAAAGTCATTTGTTATCTAACGATGATCGTCAGCTTGTTTTATGACTCAGACGCTGTAACAATGTCATCGTATCGGACATTAAACGCCCGAACACCAAGCAATTAAGACAAATCAGTTTGACCAGAACTATTTTTTATAGGTCTTACTTCATTTCATTTAAACACTATAAGTAAGTAAGTAAGTAAGTAAATAGTTTATTAAAGTGACATGTGCATATACAATTCAAAATCAAACATGTATGAGATTACTGGAAATCAAGCACCCGGCCCAACGGACCTATAAGTCACTATCTATAAATAATAATATTAAGTAAATCACATGATATAAATATCAATTGTTAAATAAATTAAATAAAGCAATAATAAATAGTTCTATATATGACGTGCACGGATAAAAGCCATTTGTTCTTGGGTGCATTCAAGTACTTTCATAGATATTAAAACAGTCGAATAAAAATAGTTAATGCCAAAGAAGAGACCCTATGTTAACACAGCATTCCGCGCAACGATCAGATCGCGGACTACACGTTTGACGTGGGGAAATCCCGACCACTCTTCGCGGCCCTTGTGGACAAATGCAAGCAAAAGTTATTGGAATGTAATATTTTGAAACTCACATTTATTCATGGGTGTTTTATTTAATGTTTAACTAATGCCGTTCCGTAAGCGTACAGTTACCTATCGAGATACTCTTAACATGTAACTATGTTTCAGAAGTTTCAGAAGACTTATTCTCATGTTGCTCTAGCTTCTGTCAAGTCAATGAGTACTTTCATTGTGGCTTTCTAGGCTATTGTTTTTTTGTATTAAATTTACACGAGCATATTTGTGTTTTACTTATATTGCCTATTGATGCTGCCTTGTTGGTTAGAGATTAGATCATGGCGGGGATTTCTTTATTTACACTGTCCTGTTTTAATGGGATGACAGTAGGGTAAGTGTGAGGAATGGTGCACCCTAGAACCGGTTTAAACCCCCAGCGGCCTACTTTGCCACTGACCGTTCCAAGGCGGTAGCCTCTTTTGTCAACCCTTTTGTGTTTGTCATGTCGTTTGCATTTATTATTACTTTTGCCTTCTTGTTTGTCTGTTTGCGTGAGTGTTTCTGTGTTTTGTGGTTGACTGTCCTCCTTGAATGCTACTGACCCTGTCCGATCTTTTTATATTTCTTTCTTGGGCAATACAAAAACATGTCGATGACATGAATCATCTGTAAAAATGCATTTAAAGACATATTCTATAGTTTTTTCTGCATTAGAGATTTTCTTTAAACTTTTTGTACAGTAAGTAGACAGAAAATGCAAAAATAATGGTAGGTCACCATAATTGTTAAATTTTTAAAAAATAATGTGTAATGCCACCATCATGTCAATCTGTCCAAAAAGTCTATGAAATAGCTAAATAAGACATTTTTGAAGTCTAATCATTTATTCATTGGTCACAATTCTGCTAAAATTGTATTAAAGTAAAGAACATTTAATTATAATAACATTTAAAGCTCATCTTTATGTAAAATCTATATTTTTTTACAAAATCTGTTGAGACCATTACCACAATTTATGCACAGATTAGCCCATAATGATACAATTTCCTTTTTTTCTTGTATGTTCCCATTAAGAGAATTTCTAAGCACATAGTTTAACCTATGTAAAAACAAAATGTGCAATAAAAACGTTAGGTTCCCATGCTTGTTTAGAATTTTTTTTTGAAACCCTATCCCTATGCTAAAAGGCCAAGTTTTGTATGAAATTATATAGAAATGGTATATTTTCCTTTTTTGTTAAGTTTCTAATAACAGAAATTGTTCAAACTTCCTAGGTAGTTATTTGAACATATAGTAAGACAATATATGCAATTAAAATGATAGATCACCATGCATATTGAGATTTAATATTGGCTTTTGGAACTCTACCATTATGCTTTTGTTTGAATTTTTACAAAAAAAAATACAATTTTTTTACAAAATGCTATATTTTTTCCTATTTTATGTATGTTTCTAATAATAGGAGGCATATATATAAATAAAGACAATAAAAAAAAAAATTAAAAAATTAAAAATAAAAATAAAAAAAGGACAATAAATACAACTAGACATCAAGAGCAACATTCCTGTAAATTTTTAGGAAAATACATACAAGAAGTCGCCCAAAATGCTGCGCATGAAAAACTACAAAAAATGTCACATATTAATGATTTGCTGCAACTTCAACTCAAGTGTGGATAATTCAGCAGTGTAACTTTCATATAGAAAATAATTTTCCACTTGAAAGATCACCAGAAAAGGTGGGGTCACAAGATATGTAAGAAAGTTCTTGTTTGTTTACTAAACAGGTCAATGAATGAATGAATGAATGCATGGTATTTTACGGCACGTCGACACAAAAATAGGCCATATTGTGCGCAAAAACTGATGAAAGATAAAGAAATGAAGTTGTAAATAAAAATTAATGTAAATATATAAAGATGAAACTATTTACTCAAACAGGTCAAGCTGTTTATATGGTTAACAAATATGGCAACATGTCATATATATATCATACTGTCCTGTATTCATATATGCGTAATGTAATTGAGTTGAATTGGATTTTATAGTCGCATCAACAGCTAAGATCATATGGCGACTTTTTAGCTTCCATTGGTGGAGGAAGACACCAGGGGCCCCTCCAGGCAATTTTCGTGTAAGGTCCGGCACCTGGGTAGAGCTACCGACGTTCCGCAAGCCAGCTGGATAGCTTCCTCACATAAAGATTCCTAGGCCCCTGAGGGATCTAACCCACAGCGGTGAGGGGCAATTGATGCATAATGTAATGCATGTCATAATGTAATATAGTCATGTCATGTATATCATAATGTCGTACATGCATAGTGTTATAAATGCCATGATGTCATATGTACATAATAACATTTATGTCATATATTCACCATGTCATATATATCATAATGTCGTACATGCATAGTGAGGTTTGGTGCACCTGGTTTAAACCCCCAGCGGCCTTTTTTGCCACTGACCGTTCCAAGGCAGTAGCCCTATTGTCAACCCTTTGGTGTTTGCGACATCATATGCCATTATTCCTATTATGTTTTCAACGAACAACAACACACATGCAGAGAGAGAGGCAGGCAGGTTCGGTAAAACTTTTCTAAGTTTTATTATCGTAACACTGATCTGCTCGACAAATAATAGCAATCTTAAAACACTTCTGCGACAAGTTTTATCACAACCCGTCTTTTATGGAGATGTGATTTACAAACTTAGGAAGATTATCGGTCTTGATAATTTTCATGAGTTCTTTATTAAAATTGTTAGAAAATGTATAAACCGAGGTTACGTTCGATGTATTCTGCGGCGCACTACATGCTTAGTTGTAGACCCTTCTATAGTTTACAATTATTATTTCCTCTTTGATTGTGCAACAACCGGACGGGCGGTGGACGCTATAATGACAACGTGTTCTTAAATCCTTTAAGGCGGGAACCGTTTGATGTATGTCCTTTACTCAGTTTTGTCGTGCCCTTAACGGTTTTCCCCTTGATGCTCTGACTTCAGACACGTCATCGAGTACATATTAGATTAGCTTCTTAGGTTTAACTTATTTGTTGATATATACATGAACATTTCTGTTTTTTTCTTTTTACGCCTATCTACGCTTTCTCAAATGTAAGGGAGTTACTGGTTAACTCGGCGGGAATTATTTTTTATTTACACTGTCCTGTTGTTGAGGGATGATGACAGGGTTAGAGCGAAGTTTGGTGCACCTTGAACCGGTTTTAATTCCCTGGTGGTCCCTTTTGCCACTGACCGTTCCAAGGCGGTACACCTGTTGTTTGTGATGTGCTTTTTTTTTTTACTGAATGTGTACTTTTTGAATCACCTTTGCATTGTAATACTTGTCGGAGTGACTGTATTCTGTGAACGCTACTCTTCCTGTTGGACATAACATTTTCTTCCTTTTAACCCTTTCACTGCCACAGTAAAACAAACATTAATTTTACGACCACTGTAGGCCCGGATCAGCATGTTTACTATGTGCAAGCTGATAGGGATTACAATGTTCGCCACTCAGTAAGAATGTTTTACAAAACACTTTTATATAAACTATTACCGGAAGGATTAAATTAAAATTTTAGCAGACGACATTTGAAATTTGGCCGCAAAAGGGTTAAATTTACGGCTCATCATTGTGTTGTAAGCTGTTATCCATATTATGTTCATCCCTTTAGACTACTATATTTAGACGAGACGGTACGATGAAGACTACTAGTATTATCACTAAATTCGTTTGCAAAAGAAATTTTCGAAATATTTAATGTTAACGCTGAATTACAGTTACTTGAATTTCAAACAATGTGTTGTAAGCTGTTATCCATATTACGCTAATCCCTTTAGACTGCTATATTTAGACGAGACGGTACGATGAAGACGGGAAGAAAAAGATAGAGTGTTCGTAAACTACCGCGCTTTATGGTGGTATTTATCCAAGAGATAATTTTGCGTTTGGCAGTGAGGAGTCTTTCCTGTCTAAACGATAGTCAATAGGCTAAAATGAACAGGCACGAAACTACAAATATGAAAATGATTACCCTAAACGTGGTCATTAATTCCTTATTTCGTCGTAAACAACAGTGAAGTCGTATATCGACTTCTCCCATGAAGATTATGTGGGTTGCATGTGGTCATAATGAAATGTTGAGTCTGTGTTATCTGTTTGAAACTAAGAAACTTGAATTATTGATTACAAGAAGGAAACAGAGGAAGAACACATGCACATATCAAGGGACACTTTGTAGTACTTGTGTGTATGACAATACGTTAAGAGACAATGATATGGATCCCGGCTACAGGATATGTTCCCGGCTAAAGGAGCTGTACATATATTGCCCGGCATCATAACTGTACGTATAGTATCCGGCTATATATGTCATATATAATTTTAAGATGTTCGCGTACTGTAGAGTTAGGTTAACTCGCATCATTATTACCAGTTTTTATTTACCAGTAGCAATGGAACATATAAAGTGCAACATGTCGCACACACAAGCTCGGTATGAGGTGTAATACAAACACTAGCAGCACAAGTCGGACCGGCAATGTAGCAGTTACAGCACGCAACCCATCCATTAGTGGACTTAATAAGGTCTGAGGTTATTTTAACATGTCTCTGTGGTAAGAGCTAAATTACGTGTCGGTCTAGATAATCAAGTGTCGGATCTAGCTAAATCACGTGTCGGTTCTAGCTAAATCACGTGTCGGATCTAGCTAAATCACGTGGCGGATCTAGCTAAATCACGTGTCAGATCTTGCTAAATCACGTGTCGGATCTGGTGTCTGATGAAAGCTGGTGTGCATGCGACGGAGCAATGTCCTGTCATAGGGCGCATGTTGCTTACTTAGATACATGTTGTATATTAGGCACTCGGATATATGTTGTAAACTTTAGTAGTTGACCCATTTACAGTTCGGCACTATGCTTTCCTCTTTGATTGTGCCGTGACCGGACAGACTGTGGACCCTACGGTAATCCTTATGTTTGGTGTTTGTCTTTCATCTTGTCTTGTCGTACCCTTAACGGTTTGTTCTCTTGTTGCACTGGCTTCTGCCAAGTCAGTGAGTACTTACTTTGTGGCTTTCTAGGCTTCAGTCTTTTTATATTATATATACCTATTCATTTATATGTTTTACTTATATTGCCTATTAAGTAATGCTGCCTCGTTTGTTAGAGATTATAACCTGGCGGAGATATCTTTATTTACACTGACCCGTTTATTGGGATGACAATAGGGTAAGAGGTCTGATGCATCCTAGAACCTGGTTTAAACCCCTAGCGGCATTTTTTGTCACTGACCGTTTCAAGGCGTTAGCCATATTGTCAACCCTTGTGTGTGTGTGATGTATTATCTTGCCTTTTATTCATCTTTATATATAGTAGTTTTTTGCTTCATTGTGTGTTTGTGTTGACTGTCGTCTTTGAATGCTACTTCTATGTCTACTTTTACACTCGGTGTATGTTGTGTCAAATGTTAAGACAATGTGTGTACCTGTAGTAGCTAAAGTGTAAAATATATCATATCCGATCTACAGAAATTTAATCAAAATTGATGATCAATGTCAACACTAAATTGTGTTGTAATATTAAATAACATCTTAGATGGCACTGTTTTGTACTTAATTTGAAAAAAGGAAATTTTAATGAAAATAACAAAGTTTACAATCATGTTTTTGACCATAGATCTTCTCATAACATACACCGGGCCAATGTGTGGACTAACAGGAATATTACGGTTCCGCATAATTGTTCTCTCCCTGAATTATTCAGTGGAATTTGAGATGACAAATAACAAACGTATTTGTGTTTCAAATGTATCAATGTTTAATTGTGTGCCTATAAGATCTAGTCAAGCGAATAAATTGGACGGCGGTTCAAACGCTACATATAATGTAACAAAAGTAAATGTAAACATAAAGGCATATATTCGATAATAAGAGTAGGGCACGGTTCCTGGATTCATATGTATCCTTCCCTCTCTCTCTGGGGCGGCTCTAAATAACTTATACTATACTGATTCAATTCAGTTCGAAAGGAAACAAAACGTCCTCTTCATTAAATAATACTAACAAATAATTATTCGTTAATCGTGTTATCTAGTAAAACCAGCAACGCGAATGTTACAGTAAGTCATATATCACACAACCAATGTTACAGTAAGTCATATATCACACAACCAATGTTACAGTAAGTCATATATCACACAACCAATGTTACAGTAAGTCATATATCACACAACCATTACAGTAAGTCATATATCACACAACCAATGTTACAGTAAGTCATATATCACACAACCATTACAGTAAGTCATATATCACACAACCAATGTTACAGTAAGTCATATACCACAAAACCAATGTTACAGTAAGTCATATATCACACAACCATAACAGTAAGTCATATATCACACAACCAATGTTACAGTAAGTCATATATCACACAACCGTTACAGTAAGTCATATATCAAACACCATTACAGTAAGTCATATATCACACAACCAATGTTACAGTAAGTCATATATCACACAATCAATGTTACAGTAAGTCATATATCACACAACCAATGTAACAGTAAGTCATATATCACACAACCAATGTTACAGTAAGTCATATATCACACAACCATTACAGTAAGTCATATATCACACAACCAATGTTACAGTAAGTCATATACCACACAACCAATGTTACAGTAAGTCATATATCACACAACCATTACAGTAAGTCATATATCACACAACCAATGTTACAGTAAGTCATATATCACACAACCGTTACAGTAAGTCATATATCAAACAACCATTACAGTAAGTCATATATCACACAACCAATGTTACAGTAAGTCATATATCACACAATCAATGTTACAGTAAGTCATATATCACACAACCAATGTTACAGTAAGTCATATATCACACAACCAATGTTACAGTAAGTCATATATCACACAACCAATGTTACAGTAAGTCATATATCACACAACCAATGTTACAGTAAGTCATATATCACACAACCAATGTTACAGTAAGTCATATATCACACAACCAATGTTACAGTAAGTCATATATCACACAACCAGTGTTACAGTAAGTCATATATCACACAACCATTACAGTAAGTCATATATCACACAACCAATGTTACAGTAAATCATATATCACACAACCAATGGTACAGTAAGTCATATATCACACAACCAATGTTACAGTAAGTCATATATCACACAACCATTCTGCTTGTTTTTTGTTTAATTATAACAGATACAATAAACACTTTAAATACATATTGAAATTAACAATTAACTGGTAGTCGATACTTTGTTAAACGTTTTTTTTATCGCATGTTTCCAATAAGAGCAAATGTACGTGACCTTACCTGGTATAATCCAATTGTGATTTTAAAATGTCTGTTATTAATGACATTTCTTATAAGCAATATTAAAGTCGAGGTAAAAAGCTCATTGAGAAACAACAGTATTTTATTTTTTAAGTACACACATGTTTATTTAACTTATGGATAAATTGCAATGATATTTCGTGATACTTAAAATCTTTAGACTCAAATGCAATCAAATAAGATTAAGTTTGCTTTTTAAAGTTCTCCGGCCATGTTTTGTGAACATGTCTATGTTTATTTAAATCGAAATCAATACACAGCAATATATATTTACAATTCATATATTGCAATATCTGTGAAAAGCGAGAATAAGATTTTATTTGTTGACGTAGAAAACTTTGAACAGGTAAATTAATCTACAGGTAAATGTATTTATCAATTATCTGGCAATAGTTGTGCAGCTATACAATTCAGATTTACCTCATTTTCCCGTGCAGCCACGCAGTGGTAAAAGTAGTATCTACGTCATCCAAATAATACTTGTTTTTTTACATACAACTTAGTAGCGGTTTTCAATTCTCTCCGGGACTATCATACGATGTTTAAGAGTTAAATCTGTTAATTGATGATACAACAAAAAGGGTGGTCATTCACCTTTGAGAGGAATGGCTTGCCTTTGTAGAACATATAGTTTACACTTTCAATTATTTAAAGAAACTAACCCGCCAAAAAAACGAAAAAATTACACTACAAAGCCGTTTATCAAAACTCTTTCCAGGTGTTCAGGTCATATAATAATGTATATGTGCCGATTAAAAAATTTAGGTTTATTAACTTGTTTTTAAAATACCCGTGATTGAATATGCGTAAAACTAATTATGAGTTGGTAACCCTTAATTCGACGTTCCAGTTTTGGGGTTTGGTCTGTCTGGTTAAAGCCGTTTATATTGTGTCTATATAGTTTGAATTCTCAAAATATGTAAGTTATACATATACCTCGTCATTAGAAGGTTTAGAAACGGTGTACATATGTTGTAAAATGTGGCTGTTGTTGGCGGGATAGCTATTTTAACAGAAGCATTTTGATATACGTATTGAAAGGCGAAAGTGGATATACATGTATTTATATGTGGATATACATGTATTTATATGTGGATATACATGTATTTATATGTGGATATACATGCATTTATATGTGGATATACATGTATTTATATTCCCAACCAGGTTACAAAAAATACAATTTAAATAATGTTGATCTGGGCGAGTTCGACTTTTTGGGTTTGACCTTTAGACCCAGGAGTTAGACCCTAGATTCGAAATGTTCATTGTTATATATATATAGCCTAAGCAACCACTGTGCTAAATATGAACACCCTTCTTCTACTGATGTAGGAATTCCCTCTCCCAGGAACGAGGATCCGTATATCAATAAATATTGAAAAGGGGATCCATTGGAAGCAACGAACACAAACAAAAGATAAATGTAGCATACTCGGTTTTATTGAGTCTGTTCACAAAACCCCTTTACATACTGTTTGCGTATTTCATTACTCATGGCAAGTAAAATATCTCATTAAACTATTGAAAATGGCAGCTTAATTTTTATTTTGGTGAAATCATATTTTAACTTTGACATTGAACTCTAGTCCCTGGGGTTTAGTTTAATAATATTTTATTGCAGATATGTTACAATACATCAATTCAACATCACAATATTCATAGCAACATATGCAAATGGATTGAACTACAAATTATTTTGAACTACAAGTTATAGTCCTAGGGGTCAGACCCTTGATCCGAAACCTTAGTTGTTATCAATTCATCCTAGGCATCCTCTGTGCAAATTATGAAAATCTGTCTTTAGCGAATGAAAGAGGAGTTTCAGGTTACGATCAAAACCGATTGACGGACGGACGTGACCGACCACAACGGTATATTCGAAATTTCGGATATAAAATTCCCAAATTTATACACATGACACAGAAATCGTACACATACGCATTTATAGTAGGGTGAATACTTAGCAAAGTTTCATCTGTGTAGTTAACAGTTATTAGACATACCAGTTGTTACCAGAAATAGTTTGTATATAGGCTTTCGGAGATATGATATATTCCATCGAACCAATTATGCCCAATTAAGGAAGAACTGACGATAAAGAGAAACTAATGCACTGACACAAAAGTATTCAGAAATGTGCAAATCGATAGATTTATGATACCTTAACGTAGCCTTGAAAATTGTTTAGCATGGGGAAGATTGTTATGTTCTTCCACTGCCAATGTTATAAACAATCATATATACTGAAGCGAAAAAGAACTGTAACTCGGGAATTTTCGCTATATATTGTATATACTGCATACTTAAATGCCAAATAATATTCCACAGAAATCCCAAGATGTTTTGTAAAAAAAAGTTACAGTTAGTTAGAGAATGTACACAACTGTGATGTTGTAGATGTTTTAATCACAGTACACTTTGTAACAAGAAATTCATAAATGTCGAAGTTCATCTTTGAACAATTGATCATTTCAGTACGGTATTTAACGTAAACAGTTTGCAAAAGTGTGCATCCTAAGTTTGCTCACATGCTTGAGTCAAACGCGTACTGTGTCAATAATGAAACTTTGAAGGTATACTATTTGCTGTGTTATGTGTTGTTTTAGTAAAAATTTTTCGAAAGGAAAGGTCTTACGTAGCCATGTACCAATCGATTAACAGCAGCATACTGTACATACAATATATAGCGGACATTCCCGAGTTGGTTTCTTTTTCGCTTCATTATATATATATCTATATATGCTAGACCAACGTCTTAATAGCAGTGGAACAAATTTTCAAATAAATAAAGCCAATGATGGTATGACGGCTATAATCAGGATTAACTTGATCTCAGGGACGAGCTAATGCATATAGACATCACATGATTGATTGATTGTATTGGATTTTATAGTCGCACCAACAGCTAAAGTCATACGGCGACTTTCCAGCTTCCATTGGTGGAGGAAGACCCCAGGTGCCCCTCCGGGCAATTTTCGTGCACGAGCGGGCACCTGAGTAGAACCACCGACGTTTTTCCGCAAGCCAGCTGGATAGCTTCCTCACATAAAGATTCCTAGGCCCCTGAGGGATCGAACCTACAGCGGTGAGGGGCAAGTGATTTCAAGTAAGAGACGTTAACCACTCGGCCACGGACGCCCCGGACATCACATGAATATCATCTGGTCAGCACTTGCCGTATGTCAGAACTGTTGTTTCTATTTCAATCATCAAATCCGTTTATTCACCCCGAAATAGGGTTTTGAGGGTTGGTTATAGAAATTAGTAGTATTGACACACTTGAGTATAAAAGGACTTAAAATGAACTGATCACTTGCAGACTAGGGGTTTAATTTGGGAATGGAAACAAACTGAAAATACTATTACAACAGAATCAGAGTGACTAGAAACATATTCGTTTTTAGACATGACAGATATACGGACTATGATGGCACGCGATGACGACAAATATATTATTTCTTCTTCGTATTCAAAAATAAGAATCTACCATAAGTTAATTGTTTCAATAAAACACTATTTCGACGCCGGAAGAAACTTAAATTTCGTAATATTATTTCTTTAATCATTGTCTTGTCAGTTCGTATAAACCCTGTTCAAAAGATAACTCAATTATTACCACTTCTGTGTATCCCCCATAATACTGTAACAAAAGCACGATATAATCTCTAGTGGGGATGATAGCAATAAAAAGCATTTATTGGTCGGCGAAAGTCGGCGAAAGTCGGCGAAAGAGTGAAATGTCATTTATATTTAATATATACAACAGTAACGATGCTTCAGAAGTACATGTAATTGTTAGCAATAGCTATAACAAGTTTCAATTCAAATTGTAAGCAAAGGTCCATTATCTCTTAAGAATAAAATATCAAAGTGTATGTCAATACAATGAAATGTTTAGAGATGATGTTCGAATGGTAAAAAATATGTTGTTGTTTTAAATACAATTTATTGATTGTGTTTAGCGTTAAAACTGCAGCCTGTAGTTATTGTCATCCCCTTTATGAAAATCTTAATCAATTATTTGAGTTGCCATACCAGACAAAATAAAGTTGCTTCAATAATTAAATATGTAAAACTCTCTTGAACATTTGTTTCCCCCCAAAGTGGGTCGATATAGGGCTTTAGGAGAGTACCTCCAAACACTGTCTGGAATGGCTAATTCTTGGAATTCCAAAATTATTTTTTCTCATAGATAAGATATATTATAAACCCCAAAACAAACTCAATTTAAATATTATAGTAAAGTGTATGACAGTACAAGAAAATGTGTAGAGATGTATGCAATGCAGAGTTCTCGGTTTTGGAAAATTATATTTTTATAGAAAAAAGTTAATCGATTATTTTTATGTTGTCATATCAAAAAATGAAGTTGCTTCAGTAAGTAAAACTATACTTATCATTTTTCCAAAGTATGTGTAAAAAATATAAACTAAAGGAGAGTAACCCCAAAACGTGTCTAAAATGGTTCAATCTTGGAATATTAAAAAAAAATCTACTTGAGTAGCTGTATTACACTGATTTTATGGTCACGAGAGTTCTGTTGATTTCTGGCTGAAGGCTACATATCTGAAAAATAATTGTACGCAAAGTTCACAAATTAAAGAACTATATATGAAGTCGTATGGACTCTGGTGACAACAAAAGCACCTATATACCAATAAGACTCGAATATGATATCTGAGAACTATGTTATTATCATGTATTCTACAAATGATTTATGATGTGGTTTTTTTTCTCTAAATACTTACATGTTGGCTTCGTTATATCAAAGAGAATTACACTTATTCCTTGACTAATAATCACAATAATATTGATAACATAACTTATAACATGCATTCATTACGTAGCTCAGGTAAGCGTAACAGAGTCACGTCTATATGTTTTGTCACTCTCAAAGTAAACCGGAGTTACTTGTATAGTGCGTGGGGTCAGTTGAAAGAAATTATAAATTGTATTATATGGGTAAACGCGTATACAACTTAAACTTTATTAGATAAATTAATGGTTAATGGATGTAACTGTAGTCAGAGTTTCTAAGTATTATTTTAACTTCTTTAAATATAACTGCTTTTTAACCACAACAGTGATAATGGTAATAAAATGCGATTGAACGCAATGATTATAACTCTTTCACTGTAAGATTTATATTCATTCTCTAAACGAAGTATGTTTGTTTGTACTCTTCTCTGAAAGTTTTATTATCACTTTATAACATTAATCTGCTCGACAAATATAATAGCAATCTTAAAACACTTCTGCGACAAGGTTTTATCACAACCAGTCTTTTATGGAGATGTGATTTATAAAATTAGAAAGAGTATCGGTCGTGATAATTTTCATGAGTTATTTATTAAAATTATTAGAAAATTTATAAACGGAGGTTACGTCCGATGTATTCTACGGAGCACTACATGCTTAGTTGTGGACCTATCTGCAGTTTGCAATTATGCTTTCTCTTTGATTGTGCAACGACCGGACGGACGGTGGAATCTATAGCAACGTGTTCCTAAATACTTTAAGGCGGGAACCGTTTGATGTATGTCCTTCATTCCGTTTTGTCGTGCCATTAACAATTTACACCTTGATGCTCTGACTCCAGACAAGTTATCGAGTACATATGGGATTAGCTTCTTAGATTTAACTTATTTTTTATATATAATACACATGAACATTTCTTTGTTTTTGTTATTACACCTATCTCAAATGTTTTCTCAAATGTAAGGGGTTAACTCGGCGGGGATTATTCTATTTACACTGTCCTGTTGTTTAGGGATGATGACAGGGTAAGAGTGAGGTTTGGTGCATCCTTGAACCGGTTTAAACTCACCGGTGGTCCCTTTTGCCACTGACCGTTCCAAGGCGGGACTCCTGTTGTCAACTCTTATATGTCTGTGATGTGCTTTTGTACTGAAAGTGTTTGTAATCACCTTTGCGTTGTAATACTTGTTGGAGTGACTGTATTCTGTGAATGCTACACTTCCTGTAGGACTTTTTCTTTGTATTCCGCCTTGTTTAGGCGACAAACATGTAAATGCTATGCCAAATAAAATATGGAATTGAAATTGAATTGGACTCTGGTGACCACAAAAGCAGTGTTTTTCTATAAGGATGTTGTCGTGTTGGCTACTGTTGTGTAAAAACAAAGCAACGCTAATTTCATTGGTGTTTTATCTGTGCAACCCAATTATACCATGACAAACTGTTATTCCCCTAATTAGTCGTTCGCAACATCGCCTTGGGGATATAGACTTTTAAGAGATATAACAATATGGTAACGTTACAAGCAAAACGGAATGCAGACGGGACAGAAGAAGAAGAAGAAGAAGAAGAAATTTTATTGACTTAAACTATTACATAGTTTTTCATCATATAAACATACATTTTACAAATATAATTTGACCACAATAACAAGATTAGTACAGGTTCATTAATTTATGAATTAATATGAAAAAAAGGAGATATATCATAGAGAATTTTTTTTTTTATATATATAGGAATCAAAATCTAATACGGTACAATAGAACAATTGTATTATAGTGAGGATGAACGAGATTATAAGTTATTTATCATGGTACGTCTTAAAGAGAAAGCTTCTGAGATGTATTTGCTAAAATTGATAACATCTTTTTTGTTTGTTGACTGAAGGAGAGCAATGAATTTAAACATACTAGGCCTATGGCTATAATATCGTTTTATATATTTACTTCTGATTGTATTATAAATAGGACATATTAACGCAAAATGGAACTCGTCCTCTATATCATTAGTGTTACATATTTGACATATCCGTTCATGTCTTTCTAACCTTTCACGAGATTACCTCCCTGTCTCGATCCTTAAACTATGAGCGGACAAGCGTAATCTGGTTACCACACTGCGATCGCGCCTGGTATGCAATATATCTAGATAATTATCATATTCAAAATGGTGTTTAACAGATTTGTAAAGACAGACAACAGTACAGCTGAGATTTTTTTTTTTAAAAAGTACGGATAATAAAATGCCAAAATTAAATTATACACTTGACGTGAATATAGTAAAAATACTCATTTCTAGGGTGAATAGTTTAAAAATGTTTCACGCCTGTAAACTAATTACCAGATATCAGACATATCCGTTTGTATCAATATATATTTGTATATAGACCTTTTCTTCAGTTGCCTCATAACAAAGAATATGAAAGATCTGTTATATTCCACATATGAGAGATCTGTTATATTCCACATATGAGAGATCTGTTATATTCCACATATGAGAGATCTGTTATATTCAACATATGAGAGATCTGTTATATTCAACATATGAGAGATCTGTTATATTCAACATATGAGAGATCTGTTATATTTCACATATGAGAGATCTGTTATATTCCACATATGTGAAATCTGTCATAATCCACATATGAGAGATCTGTCATATTTCACATATTAAAGACTGTTATATTCCACATATGAAAGATCTGTTATATTCCATGTATGAAAGATCTGTTATATTCCACATATGAGCGATTTGTTATAATCCACATATGAAATATCTGTTATATTCCACATATGAGCGATCTGTTATATTCCACATATGAGAGATCTGTCGTATTCCACATATGAAACTGTTATATTCCACATATGAGTTATCTGTTATATTCCACATATGAGAGATCTGTTATATTCCACATATAAGCGATCTTCTATATTCCACATATGAAAGATCTGTTATATTCCACATATGAGCGATCTGTTATATTCCACATATGAAAGATCTGTTATATTCCACATATAAGCGATCTGCTATATTCCACATATGAAAGATCTGTTATATTCCTCATATAAGCGATCTGCTATATTCCACATATGAAAGATCTGTTATATTCCATCTAATCAAGTATGCTCAATAAGGTAAGAACTGACGGACGTTGAGACTAATACATCGACATGAGTATACAGAAATGTACAAATCAATAGTGTTGTGACACCTTAATATAGCCTTGTTATATATAGCATGGACAAGTCCGCTGCCAATATTATGAATAATAATATCAATTAAGCCGAATGCAGATAAACCTCTTAATAGTAGAATAACAAAACTCGAACAGGAAATGTAGCATTCAAGTACGACAGTCACCCACATACACATACAGAAACACGTTGGAACGGTCAGTGACAAAAAAGCCGCTGGTTGTTTAAACCAGGTTCTAGGGTTCACCAAACCTCACTCTTACCATATTAAATTAAACGGGACAATGTAAATAAAGATATCCCCGCCCGGTTATAATCTCTAACAAACAAGGCAGCATTAATAGGCAATATAAGTAAAACACATACATAATCATGTACATATAATATAAAAATAAAAAAGCCTAGAAAGCCACAAAGAAAGAACTCACTGACTTGGCAGAAGCCAGAGCAACAAGAGAACAAACCGTTAAGGGTACGACAAGACAATATTTCAAGATAAACAGATGGTGATTTTAGGATAAATCTTGATCTGGCCGATGTGCTTATGCTTATAGACATCAACATGAGTATCGTCCGGTCAGGACTTCCTGTATGTCAGAATCCTTTCTTTCTTTTAAATTTCAATCACCAAATTCATGGTGGTTCGTTTATTCACCCCTTTATAGGGTTGTGAGGGTCGGGCTAAGGCGTTTTAAGCACTTGAGTTTAAAAAAGTTAAGATAAACTATTAACTTGCAGACTAAGTTGTTAAAACCTAATTGCGAATTACATATTACTATGGAAAACTCAACTGCATGAAGCTGGGAACTGAACAAACTGAAAGGACTATTACATATTGAGAGTAGTTAGGAAAAAAATGTTTTGGATAAGACAGATTTCCGTGAAAGCGTATACTGACCATGATGACACGAGATGACAATGATTGTTTCTTCTTATAAAACACCATACTTCGATCCCGCAGGAAACTTCATAATATTATTTCCAGCATCGTCTTGTCAGTTTGTATAAGCCGTGTTCAAGAGGTAACTCAATTATTACCACTTATTCGTATCCCCATAAAAGCTAGCAAATGCAAGATGTATTCTCTAGTGGGGATAACACTACTAAAAGGCATTTATTGGCCATCGAACGTCGGCGAAAGAGTGAAGTTTCGGGTTATATTTAATATAAAACAGTGACGACGCTTTAGACGTATGTGTAATTGCTTGTAATATATATTAAATGAGAGCAACAGACGATTCAATACAATTCCAAGCAAAGGTCCATTATCTCTTATGAATAAAATATCAAAGAGTATGTCAATACAATGGAATGTGTAGAGAAGTGTGCAGTGCAAATGTTCGATTGGTTAAACAGTATGTTTTTGTTTTAAATACAATTTATTGTTGTGTTTAACGTTAAAACTGCAGTCTGTAGTTATTGTCATCCCCTTTATGGACATCTTAATCAATTATCTGAGTTGCCATACCAGAAAAAATAAAGTTGCTTCAATAAGTAAATAAGTTAAACTAGCTTGACCATTTCCAACCCCCCCCACCCCCCCCCCCCCTCCCACCTCCCCCACCCACAAAGTATGCGTGAGTTGATATATCGAGACTTTAGGAGAGTACCTCCAAAACGTGTCTAAACTGGTTAATTCTTGGAATATTCCAAAATTGTTTTCTCTCATAGATAAGATATATTATAAAATTCAAAACAAACTCAATTTCTATCACTTCATATACAAACTATATTTTTTCCCTACTTTTATCAAAGATATTTTGACATCTTCGTGTTTTGTTTCAAACATACTAACTCAAAATAGAAAGTGTGCACATCTACTTTTGGAAATATTCAATAACTTGGATATTTAAAGAGGTTCTTTTAAAAGGCTCTGAAAAACTTAAATAGAGCTGAAAATTTGCAAAGAAACATAAATGGAGGCGACCATCTTGGAGCGATGACGCCATCGCGCTTTTTTACCATATATGGCGTTTTGAGAAAATGTCTTTTAATGCAAAGAAAATCACTGCAAATGAAAAACAAGCATACAATTTATTCATTTTACATCTGTATATTTTTTTTCCTCAATTTGCCATGCCTTTATTTTTTTTAAATATATGTTGTCAATATGCCATATTTGGTAAAAAGGGGCGATGACGTCATCGTTCCAAGATGGCCGCCTCCATTTATGTTCTTTCCAAATGTTCAATAGGCCATATCTCCTTTATTTTTCATGGCATTTTGATATTTCTTTCAGCTTGTTTCAAGTTTTTCAGAGCCCTTTTAAATAATTATGTTCGAAAATAGTGCATCGACACCTTTTAGTTTTAAAATTTACAAAATATTCCTCAAAGTCAAAGAAAGCAAAACCAAAATTGTAAAATGGACGGAGTTGAATGCAGCTTTACCACACAACTTATAAAAGGCAAGCTTATTGCTTTCATTCAAAAAACTTTTGCTAGGGAAAATACTATCTTTTTGGCCTGTAACAATATTAAAGAATTGTTTTTCTAACGGCAGTTTGGACAATTACACTATGTGGACTTGACATGAAATTTGTGAATCACTTACATTTCTATTAGATAATATTTTCGTCAGGTATGGAACTACCGTTTATAGACAAATTGTTGGTATCCCTATGGGTACGAACTGTGCAACTCTTGTCGCAGATTTGTTGTTATATTGTTATGAAAGATATTTCATGTTGAGTCTTTCACCAGATACCCAGGCAGATGTTATTGAAGCCTTTAATGACACCTCTCGGTATCTGGATGACATATTGAACATTGAAAACCCTTTCTTTTATGCTATGGTTAATACTATATATCCTAAAGAACTTTAACTTAACAAATCTAATATTTCTGATATTAACGCTTTGTTTCTCGATTTACATCTCTCTATTGAAAATGTTGAAATAATTAGCAAAATCTATGACAAGAGAGATGATTTTGATTTTGATATTGTTAATTATTCCCATTTAGATGGGGATGTTCCCCGAGCAACTTCTTATGGGGTCTATGCGTCTAAACTTATTCGTTTTTCTAGAGCTTGTACTCGAGATGAGGACTTTAATATTCGTAATCGGTTTATAGCTTAAAAGCTACTCCATCAGGGCTACAGTTACCATAAACTTCATAAAACCTTTGCAAAATTGTATTATCGTAACCCTGATCGTTTTTTTTTTTCAAATATAAAAGTAATTTAAGAACTCTTCTGCGACAAGGACTATCGCAACCTGACTTCTACGGTGATGTGATTTACAAACTTCGTAAGATCCTTGGTCATGATCACTTTCGTACTATCTTTCTTAAACTTGTTAAAAGGTTTATCAAAAGCGGTTATGACCCTATCATTTTGCAAAGCACTGCATGCTTGGTGGCGGACCCATTTACAGTGCGTCACTATGCTTTCCTCTTTAACTGTGCGATGACCGGACAGGCTGTGACCCTATGATGACGTCCACCTAAAGCCCAAAAGGACGGTGACGTTTGATGTGTGTCTGCAATATTGTCTTGTCGTGCTCTCAATGGTTTATTCTCTTGTTGCTCTGGATTCCGCCCTAGTTATTGAGTACCTTCTTTGTGGCTTTCCAGGCTATTTTTGTTTTATAGTATCTATATATACACGAGCATCTTTGTGTTCTACTTATATTGCCTATTAATGCTGCCTTGTTCATTAGAGAATAGTTCATGGCGGGAATTTCTTTATTAACACTGTCCCGTTTTATTGGGATGGTAGTAGGTTACGTGTGAAGTTTGATGCGCCCTAGAACCTGATTTAAACCTCAGCGGCCTTTTTTGCCACTGATCGTTTCAAGGCGGTAGCCCTGTTGTCAACCCTTTTTGTGTTTGTGACGTCATATGCCTTTATTTTTTATTAACTTTGCCATTCATGCTTGTCTTTTTGAGTGTTTTGGAGTTTACTGTGTCCTGTGAAAGCTGCATTTCCTGTTCGATTTGAATACTTATATTTGTTAACTGCTGGTGTTCTGGTCCTGATGAATGCCAAACGTTTGAACTTCTTCGCAAACATAAATTTCGAACAAAGTTATGGCGTAAGGTTTACAGAAATGATGTATTCGTATGAGGTCGTTTATGTAGATTATTCTATTACACACAGAAGATTGCATTTTGCCACCAGTTGTCAGTTATTGAATTGCAGCTGAAGAAGCAAGATGCTCCAAGATCCCAGACACTGCACTTTGTATAAACAACGCATACTGACGTTGACGTCACCCGACGATGAAATTTAAAAATTGTGTTAAGAGGATATATTATGGATTACGTCGTCAGTAAAGGTTGGAAAAAGGGTCGAGGTCCGACCGGTCAGCAAAACAAACCAAGATCACTTCGTCTATGGGTTTTAATCGGTGCTTTGCGTAAAAAATCAAGTTAGTATCCTTAAACCGTGAATATTCGTGACCATAAAGGCAGTGTTTTTCGGTGATTAAATTGTTTATTGTTTTGGCTACTGTTGTATAAAAATAAAATGAACGTTAATTTTATTAGTGTTTTAACCAAGAAATGCAATTATACCATAACCAAATGTTAATTACCTTAATTAGAAGTCTGATCGTTAACACCATCGCCTTGGTGATATGGACTTCAAAGAGACAACAATATGGGAACGTTATGAACAAAACCTAACTGACGGGCTGACGCGACCGAACACAGTACATCCGCATTTGCTTTGAAAGGTGCGAACATAAAACTGCCAAAATATATTATTTACTTAACGTGAACGTTAGGGGAAATACTTCGGAAAATCTGTGTTTATTAAACACTAAATATCAGACATACCAGTTTTTATCAGAAATAGTTTGTATACTAATATTTTCATCGTTCGCCTCATAAAAACATAGGAGAGATGTGATATATTCCATCTCACAAATTATGCTCAATTAAGTATGGGGAAACAAACACATCGACATAACTACACAGAGATGTGCGAATCAATAGATGTATGATACATTAATGTAGCCCTGTTATCTATAGCATGGACATGATGATTGTCTTCTTCCACAGCAAATATTATAAACAAGCATAAATTATACATTTGTTAACTGTAGACAAACGTCTTAATAGCAAGGGATCAAAGTTTTCAAGATATTGAGACAATGATTTGCTATATTGCCTTTAGATTATTTATTATGACGGCTCGTTTTAGGATAAAGCTTGATCAGGCCGATATGATAATGCTTATAGACATCATACTAAATATCGTCTGGTCAACACTTGCAATATGTCAACACTTGCAATATGTCAACACTTGCAATATGTCAAACACAAAATTAACGATGATCCGTGTATTTAACTCGTTATTTGTTTGTGAGGGTCGTACTTAAAGCTTAGTTTTGAAGCACTTTAGTAGAAAATAGTTTTAATAACCTCTGAGCTTGTAGACTAAGGGGTTAAAACCTTATTGCGAATAACATACACTCTATGTAAATCGCAAATGCATAAATTCTTTCCATAAAACACTATACTTTGATCCCGCAGGAAACTTCAATTTCACAATATTATTTCCAGAATCATTATGTCAGTTTGTATAAACCGTGTTCAAGAAGTAACTCAATTTTAACCACTTATTTGTATCCCCATAAAATGTAGCAAATACAAGATGTAACCGCTAGTAGTAACAACACCAATAAAAGGCATTTAAAATGCATTTATTGGCCATCGAACGTCGGGGAAAGAGTGAATTTTCGGGTAATATTTTATATAAACAATAGCGATGCTTCAGAAGTACGTGTAATTGTTTGCAATATATATTAAATAAAAGCAACAGAAGGTAAAATTCAGTTGCGAGAAAAGATTTATCGAGCTTGTACTCGAGTTGAGGACTTTAATATTCGTAATCTTTGTATAACTAAAAAGCTACTCTATCAGGGCTACCGTTACCATAAACTTCGTAAAACCTTTGCAACATTTTATTATCGTAACCCTGATCTTCTTTCCAAATATAAAAGTAATTTAAGAATTATTCTGCGACAAGGAAGAGCACTTTGTGTTCTACTTATATTGCCTATTAATGCTACCTTGCTGGTTAGAGTATAGTTCATGGCGGGGATTTCTTTATTTACACTGTACAGTTTTATTGGGATGACAGTAGGGTAAGTGTGAGGTTTGGTGCACCCTAGAATCTGGTATAAACCTCCAGCGGCCTTTTTTGCCACTCACCGTTCCAAGGCGGTAGCCCTATTGTCAACATTTTTTGTGTTTGTGACGTCATATACATTTATTCTTTATTAACATTGCCATTCATATTTGTTTTTTTGCGTGTTTTTGGGTTTACTGTGTTCTGTGAAAGCTGCATTTCCTGTTCGACTTTTATACTTATTTATATTATCTCTTATGAGTAAAATATCAAAGAGTATGTCAATACAAAACAATACGTAGAGATGTGTGCAATGCAAATGTTTGATTGGCAAACAATTATGATTTTATATACATTTTATTCATTGTGTTTAACGTTAAAACTGCTGTTTCTAGTTATTGTCATCGACATTATCTAAATAAATTATCTGAATTGCCCATATCAGAAATATAAAGTTACTTTAATAAGTTAAACTATTTGTTTTACAAAGTGTTGGTATGGGCTTACGGAGAGTAACTTCAAAATGTGTCTAAAATGGTTAATTCTTGGAATATTTCAGAATTGTTTTGTCTAGTTGAGAAGATTTTTATAAAACCCTAACAAACTCAACGTTCATCCATTTTGTGTATATAACTATTTCTCTCATTTGTGTCGAAGAATTTTGCCATATTCGTGTTTTGTTTCAAATATACTCAGTCAAAATAAAGAGTGCACATGTATTTTTGGAAATATTCAAAGAGATGTAATGACCAATAGGGTAAAACAAGGTTTAAATATACAAAATATATGCATTAATAAAATAGAGGTATATTTGTATTAAAACATTCTTCACTAACAGGGTCTGAGATTTTCAAAGTCAAAAGAAAGCAAATTCAAAATTGAAAAATGGTTGCTGGAACATCTACCTCATGAATGTCAAACATTCAAGGACACACGGCAATCTTGAGTTTTATTA
>JAWPHD010018968.1:0-37678 GCA_037043455.1 Cyrtodaria siliqua
ATTCAGTTCTTACGCATATATATTCCGTTCTTACGCATATATATTCAGTTCTTACACATATATATTCCGTTCTTACGCATATATATTCCGTTCTTACGCATATATTTTCAGTTCTTACACATATATATTCAGTTCTTACACATATATATTCAGTTCTTACACATATATATTCAGTTCTTACAAATATATATTCAGTTCTTACGCATATATATTCAGTTCTTACGCATATATATTCCGTTCTTACGCATATATTTTCAGTTCTTACACATATATATTCAGTTCTTACACATATATATTCAGTTCTTACACATATATATTCAGTTCTTACAAATATATATTCAGTTCTTACGCATATATATTCAGTTCTTACGCATATATTCAGTTCTTATGCATATATATTCAGTTCTTACACATATATTCAGTTCTTACAAAGATATATATTCAGTTCTTACACATATATATTCAGTTCTTACACATACATATTCAGTTCTTACACATGTATATTCCGTCCTTACACATATATATTCAGTTCTTACACATATATATTCCGTTCTTACCCATATATATTCCGTTCTTACGCATATATATTCGTTCTTACGCATATATATTCCGTTCTTACGCATATATATTCCGTTCTAAAGCATATATTCAGTTCTTACGCATATATTCAGTTCTTACGCATATATATTCCGTTCTTACGCATATATATTCAGTTCTTACACATATATATTCAGTTCTTACACATATATATTCAGTTCCTATGCATATATATTCAGTTCTTACACATATATATTCAGTTCTTACACATATATATTCAGTTCTTACACATGTATATTCCGTTCTTACGCATATATATTCAGTACTTACACATATATATTCTGTTCTTACACATATATATTCTGTTCTTACACATATATATTCAGTTCTTACGCATATATCTTCCGTTCTTACGGATATATATTCAGTTTTTACGCATATATATTCAATTTATACGCATATATATTCAGTTCTTACACATGTATATTCCGTTCTTACGCATATATATTCAGTACTTACACATATATATTCTGTTCTTACACATATATATTCTGTTCTTACACATATATATTCAGTTCTTATACATATATATTCAGTTTTACACATATATATTCAGTTCTTACGCATATATATTCAGTTCTTACACATATATTCAGTTCTTACACATATATATTCAGTTCTTACACATATATATTCCATTCTTACTCATATATATTCCGTTCTTACACATATATATTCAGTTCTTACACATATATATTCCGTTCTTACGCATATATATTCAGTTCTTACGCATATATATTCCGATCTTACGCATATATATTCAGTTCTCTTACGCATATATATTCCGTTCTTACGCATGTATATTAAGTTCTTACACATATATATTCAATTCTTACACATATATATTCAGTTCTTACACATATGTATTCCGTTCTTACGCATATATATTCAGTTCTTAGGCATATATATTCCGTTCTTACGCATATATATTCCGTTTCTTACACATATATATTCAGTTCTTACACATATATATTCAGTACTTACACATATATATTCCGTTCTTACTCATATATATTCCGTTCTTACACATATATATTCAGTTCTTACACATATATATTCAGTTCTTACACATATATATTCAGTTCTTTCATATATATATTCAGTACTTACAAATATATATTCAGTTCTTACACAAATATATTCAGTTCTTACACATATATATTCAGTTCTTACGCATATATTCAGTTCTTACGCATATATATTCAGTTTTTACCTATATATATTTTGTTCTTACGCATATATATTCAGTTCTTACGCATATATCTTCCGTTCTTAAGGATATATATTCAGTTTTTACGCATATATATTCAATTCTTACGCATATATATTCAGTTCTTACACATATATTCCGTTCTTACGCATATATTCCGTTCTTACGCATATATATTCCGATCTTACGCATATATATTCAGTTCTTACGCATATATATTCAGTTCTATACACATATATATTCAGTTCTTACACATATATATTCCATTCTTACTCATATATATTCCGTTCTTACACATATATATTCAGTTCTTATACACATATATATTCCGTTCTTACGCATATATATTCAGTTCTTACGCATATATATTCCGATCTTACGCATATATATTCAGTTCTTACATAAATATATATTCTATTCTGACGCATATATATTCCGTTCTTACAAATATATATTCCGTTCTTACGCATACATTGTATATATTCAGTTCTTACGCATATATATTCCGTTCTTACGCATATATATTCAGTTCTTACACATATATATTCCGTTCTTACGCATATATATTCCGTTCTTACGCATATATTTTCAGTTCTTACACATATATATTCAGTTCTTACACATATATATTCAGTTCTTACACATATATTCAGTTCTTACAAAGATATATATTCAGTTCTTACACATATATATTCAGTTCTTACGCATATATATTCAGTTCTTACACATGTATATTCCGTCCTTACACATATATATTCAGTTCTTACACATATATATTCCGTTCTTACCCATATATATTCCGTTCTTACGCATATATATTCCGTTCATAGGCATATATATTCCGTTCTTACGCATATATATTCCGTTCTTAAGCATATATTCAGTTCTTACGCATATATTCAGTTTTTACGCATATATATTCAGTTCTTACACATATATATTCAGTTCTAACACATATATATTCAGTTCTTACTCATATATATTCAGTTCTTACACATATATATTCCATTCTTACTCATATATATTCCGTTCTTACACATATATATTCAGTTCTTACGCATATATATTCCGATCTTACGCATATATATTCAGTTATTACACATATATATTCTATTCTGACGCATATATATTCCGTTCTTACACATATATATTCCGTTCTTACGCATATATATTCAGTTCTTACGCATATATATTCCGTTCTTACGCATATATATTCAGTTCTTACACATATATATTCCGTTCTTACGCATATATATTCAGTTCTTACGCATATATTTTCAGTTCTTACACATATATATTCAGTTCTTACACATATATATTCAGTTCTTACACATATATATTCAGTTCTTACAAATATATATTCAGTTCTTACGCATATATATTCAGTTCTTACGAATATATTCAGTTCTTATGCATATATATTCAGTTCTTACACATATACATTCAGTTCTTACGCATATATATTCAGTTCTTACACTTATATCCAGTTCTTACAAAGATATATATTCAGTTCTTACACATATATATTCAGTTCTTACACATATATATTCAGTTCTTACACATGTATATTCCGCCCTTACACATATATATTCAGTTCTTACTATATATTCCGTTCTTACCCATATATATTCCGTTCTTACGCATATATATTCCGTTCTTACGCATATATATTCCGTTCCTACGCATATATATTCCGTTCTTAAGCATATATTCAGTTCTTACGCATATATTCAGTTTTTACGCATATATATTCAGTTCTTACGCATATATATTCAGTTCTTACACATATATATTCAGTTCTTACAAATATATATTCAGTTCTTACACATATATATTCAGTTCCTATGCATATATATTCAGTTCTTACACATATATATTCAGTTCTTACACATGTATATTCCGTTCTTACGCATATATATTCAGTACTTACACATATATATTCTGTTCTTACACATATATATTCTGTTCTTACACATATATATTCAGTTCTTACACATATATATTCAGTTCTTACCCATATATATTCCGTTCTTACGCATATATATTCCGTTCTTACGCATATATATTCCGTTCTTACGCATATATATTCTGTTCTTACACATATATATTCAGTTCTTACACATATATATTCAGTTCTTAAGCATATATATTCCGATCTGACGCATATATATTCAGTTCTTACACAAATATATTCAGTTCTTACACATATATATTCAGTTCTTACACATATATATTCAGTTCTTACACATATATATTCCATTCTTACTGATATATATTCCGTTCTTACACATATATATTCAGTTCTTACACATATATATTCCGTTCTTACGCATATATATTCAGTTCTTACGCATATATATTCCGATCTTACGCATATATATTCAGTTCTTACATAAATATATATTCTATTCTGACGCATATATATTCCGTTCTTACACATATATATTCCGTTCTTACGCATATATATTCAGTTCTTACGCATATATATTCCGTTCTTACGCATATATATTCAGTTCTTACACATATATATTCCGTTCTTACGCATATATATTCCGTTCTTATGCATATATTTTCAGTTCTTACACATATATATTCAGTTCTTACACATATATATTCAGTTCTTACACATATATATTCAGTTCTTACAAATATATATTCAGTTCTTACGCATATATATTCAGTTCTTACGCATATATTCAGTTCTTATGCATATATATTCAGTTCTTACACATATATATTCAGTTCCTACGCATATATATTTAGTTCTTACACATATATTCAGTTCTTACACATATATATATTCAGTTCTTACACATATATATTCAGTTCTTACACATATATATTCAGTTCTTACACATGTATATTCCGTCCTTACACATATATATTCAGTTCTTACACATATATATTCCGTTCTTACCCATATATATTCCGTTCTTACGCATATATATTCCGTTCTTACGCATATTATATTCCGTTCTTAAGCATATATTCAGTTCTTACGCATATATTCAGTCCTTAGGCATACATATTCCGTTCTTACGCATATATATTCAGTTCTTACACATATATATTCAGTTCTTACAAATATATATTCAGTTCTTACACATATATATTCAGTACTTACACATATATATTCAGTTCTTACACAAATATATTCAGTTCTTACACATATATATTCAGTTCTTATGCATATATTCAGTTCTTACGCATATATATTCAGTTTTTACCTATATATATTTTGTTCTTACGCATATATATTCAGTTCTTACGCATATATCTTCCGTTCTTACGGATATATATTCCGTTTTTACGCATATATATTCAATTCTTACACATATATATTCAGTTCTTACACATATATTCCGTTCTTACGCATATATTCCGTTCTTACGGCATATATATTCGATCTTACGCATATATATTCAGTTCTTACACATATATATTCAGTTCTAACACATATATATTCAGTTCTTACACATATATATTCAGTTCTACACATATATATTCAGTTCTTACAAATACATATTCAGTTCTTACGCATATATATTCAGTTCTTACGCATATATCAGTTCTTATGCATATATATTCAGTTCTTACACATATACATTCAGTTCTTACGCATATATATTCAGTCTTACACATATATTCAGTTCTTACAAAGATATATATTCAGTTCTTACACATATATATTCAGTTCTTACACATATATATTCAGTTATTACACATGTATATTCCGTCCTTACACATATATATTCAGTTCTTACACAGATATATTCCGTTCTTACCCATATATATTCCGTTCTTACGCATATATAATTCCGTTCTTACGCATATATATTCCGTTCTTACGCAATAGATATTCCGTTCTTAAGCATATATTCAGTTCTTACCAATCGTTACATATATATTCCGTTCTTACGCATTATATATTCATTTCTTACACATATATATTCAGTTCTTACAAATATATATTCAGTTCTTACACATATATATTTAGTTCCTATGCATATATATTCAGTTCTTACACATATATATTCAGTTCTTACACATATATATTCAGTTCTTACACATGTATATTCGTTACTACGCATATATATTCAGTACTTACACATATATATTCTGTTCTTACACTATATATTCTGTTCTTACACATATATATTCAGTTCTTACACATATATATTCAGTTCTTACACATATATATTCCGTTCTCTACGCATATATATTCCGTTCTTACGCATATATATCCGTTCTTACGCATATATATTCTGTTCTTACACATATATATTCAGTCTTACACATATTATTCAGTTTTTAAGCATATATATTCCGATCTTACGCATATATATTCAGTTCTTACACAAATATATTCAGTTCTAACACATATATATTCAGTTCTTATACATATATATCAGTTCTTACACATATATATTCCATTCTTACTCATATATATTCCGTGTCTTACACATATATATTCAGTTTTTACACATATATATTCCGTTCTTACGCATATATATTCAGTTCTTACGCATATATATTTCCGATCTTACGCATATATATTCAGTTCTTACATAAATATATATTCTATTCTGACGCATATATATTCAGTCCTTACACATATATATTCCGTTCTTACGCATATATATTCAGTTCTTACGCATATATATTCCGTTCTTACGCATATATATTCAGTTCTTACACATATATATCCGTTCTTACGCATATATATTCAGTTCTTACGCATATATTTTCAGTTCTTACACATATATATTCAGTTCTTACACATATATATCAGTTCTTACAAATATATATTCAGTTCTTACGCATATATATTCAGTTCTTACGCATATATTCAGTTCTTATGCATATTATTCAGTTCTTACACATATATATTCAGTTCCAACGCATATATATTCAGTTCTTACAAATATATTCAGTTCTTACACATATATATATTCAGTCTTACACATATATATTCAGTTTTACACATATATATCAGCTCTTCACATGTATATTCCGCCTTACACATATATATTCAGTTTTACACATATATATTCCGTTCTTACCCATATATATTCCGTTCTTACGCATATATATTCCGTTCTTACGCATATATATTCCGTTCTTACGCATATATATTCCGTTCTTAAGCATATATTCAGTTCTTACGCATATATTCAGTTCTTAGGCATATATATTCCGTTCTTACGCATATATATTCAGTTTCTTACACTTCAGTTCTTACAAATATATATTCAGTTCTTACACATATATATTCAGTACTTACACATATATATTCAGTTCTTACACAAATATATTCAGTTCTTACACATATATATTCAGTTCTTATGCATATATTCAGTTCTTTCGCATATATATTCAGTTTTTACCTATATATATTTTGTTCTTACGCATATATATTCAGTTCTTATGCATATATCTTCCGTTCTTACGGATATATATTCAGTTTTTACGCATATATATTCAATTCTTACGCATATATATTCAGTTCTTACACATATATTCCGTTCTTACGCATATATTCCGTTCTTACGCATATATATTCAGTTCTTACACATATATATTCATTTCTAACACATATATATTCAGTTCTTACACATACATATTCCATTCTTACTCATATATATTCCATTCTTACACATATATATTCAGTTCTTACACATATATATTCCGTTCTTACGCATATATATTCAGTTCTTACGCATATATATTCTGATCTTACGCATATATATTCAGTTCTTACACATATATATTCTATTCTGACGCATATATATTCCGTTCTTACACATATATATTCCGTTCTTACGCATATATATTCAGTTCTTACGCATATATATTCCGTTCTTACGCATATAAATTCAGTTCTTACACATATATATTCCGTTCTTACGCATATATATTCCGTTCTTATGCATATATTTTCAGTTCTTACACATATATATTCAGTTCTTACACATATATATTCAGTTTTTACACATATATATTCAGTTCTTACAAATATATATTCAGTTCTTACGCATATATATTCAGTTCTTACGCATATATTCAGTTATTATGCATATATATTCAGTTCTTACACATATATATTTAGTTCTTACGCATATATATTCAGTTCTTACACATATATGCAGTTCTTACACATATATATATTCAGTTCTTACACATGTATATTCCGTCCTTACACATATATATTCAGTTCTTACACATATATATTCCGTTCTTACCCATATATATCTTACGCATTTCTTCTCTTCTTCTTTCTTACGCTATATATATTCCGTTCTTACGCATATTTATTCCGTTCTTAAGCATATATTCAGTTCTTACGCATATATTCAGTTCTTACGCATATATATTCCGTTCTTACGCATATATATTCAGTTCTTACAAATATATATTCAGTTCTTACACATATATATTCAGTTCTTACACATATATATTCAGTTCCTATGCATATATATTCAGTTCTTACACATATATATTCAGTTCTTACACATATATATTCAGTTCTTACACATGTATATTCCGTTCTTACGCATATATATTCAGTACTTACACATATATATTCAGTTCTTACACAAATATATTCAGTTCTTACACATGTATATTCAGTTCTTATGCATATATTCAGTTCTTACGCATATATATTCAGTTTTTACCTATATATATTTTGTTCTTACGCATATATATTCAGTTCTTACGCATATATCTTCCGTTCTTACGGATATATATTCAGTTTTTACGCATATATATTCAATTCTTACGCATATATATTCAGTTTTTACACATATATTCCGTTCTTACGCATATATTCCGTTCTTACGCATATATATTCCGATCTTACGCATATATATTCATTTCTTACACATATATATTCAGTTCTAACACATATATATTCAGTTCTTACACATATATGTTCAGTTCTTACACATATATATTCCATTCTTACTCATATAAAAAAAATTATATTCCGTTCTTACACATATATATTCAGTTCTTACACAAATATATTCAGTTCTTACACATATATATTCAGTTCTTATGCATATATTCAGTTCTTACGCATATATATTCAGTTTTTACCTATATATATTTTGTTCTTACGCATATATATTCAGTTCTTATGCATATATCTTCCGTTCTTACGGATATATATTCAGTTTTTACGCATATATATTCAATTCTTACGCATATATATTCAGTTCTTACACATATATTCCGTTCTTACGCATATATTCCGTTCTTACGCATATATATTCAGTTCTTACACATATATATTCATTTCTAACACATATATATTCAGTTCTTACACATACATATTCCATTCTTACTCATATATATTCCATTCTTACACATATATATTCAGTTCTTACACATATATATTCCGTTCTTACGCATATATATTCAGTTCTTACGCATATATATTCTGATCTTACGCATATATATTCAGTTCTTACACATATATATTCTATTCTGACGCATATATATTCCGTTCTTACACATATATATTCCGTTCTTACGCATATATATTCAGTTCTTACGCATATATATTCCGTTCTTACGCATATAAATTCAGTTCTTACACATATATATTCCGTTCTTACGCATATATATTCCGTTCTTATGCATATATTTTCAGTTCTTACACATATATATTCAGTTCTTACACATATATATTCAGTTTTTACACATATATATTCAGTTCTTACAAATATATATTCAGTTCTTACGCATATATATTCAGTTCTTACGCATATATTCAGTTATTATGCATATATATTCAGTTCTTACACATATATATTTAGTTCTTACGCATATATATTCAGTTCTTACACATATATGCAGTTCTTACACATATATATATTCAGTTCTTACACATGTATATTCCGTCCTTACACATATATATTCAGTTCTTACACATATATATTCCGTTCTTACCCATATATATTCCGTTCTTACGCATATATATTCCTTTCTTACGCATATATATTCCGTTCTTATTACGCATATTTATTCCGTTCTTAAGCATATATTCAGTTCTTACGCATATATTCAGTTCTTACGCATATATATTCCGTTCTTACGCATATATATTCAGTTCTTACAAATATATATTCAGTTCTTACACATATATATTCAGTTCTTACACATATATATTCAGTTCCTATGCATATATATTCAGTTCTTACACATATATATTCAGTTCTTACACATATATATTCAGTTCTTACACATGTATATTCCGTTCTTACGCATATATATTCAGTACTTACACATATATATTCAGTTCTTACACAAATATATTCAGTTCTTACACATGTATATTCAGTTCTTATGCATATATTCAGTTCTTACGCATATATATTCAGTTTTTACCTATATATATTTTGTTCTTACGCATATATATTCAGTTCTTACGCATATATCTTCCGTTCTTACGGATATATATTCAGTTTTTACGCATATATATTCAATTCTTACGCATATATATTCAGTTTTTACACATATATTCCGTTCTTACGCATATATTCCGTTCTTACGCATATATATTCCGATCTTACGCATATATATTCATTTCTTACACATATATATTCAGTTCTAACACATATATATTCAGTTCTTACACATATATGTTCAGTTCTTACACATATATATTCCATTCTTACTCATATAAAAAAAATTATATTCCGTTCTTACACATATATATTCAGTTCTTACACATATATATTCCGTTCTTACGCATATATATTCAGTTCTTACGCATATATATTCTGATCTTACGCATATATATTCAGTTCTTACACATATATATTCAGTTCTTACGCATATATATTCAGTTCTTACACATATATATATTCAGTTCTTACACATATATATTCAGTTCTTACACATATATATTCCGTTCTTACGCATATATATTCCGTTCTTATGCATATATTTTCAGTTCTTACACATATATATTCAGTTCTTACACATATATATTCAGTTCTTACACATATATATTCAGTTCTTACAAATATATATTCAGTTCTTACGCATATATATTCAGTTCTTACGCATATATTCAGTTCTTATGCATATATATTCAGTTCTTACACATATATATTCAGTTCTTACGCATATATATTCAGTTCTTACACATATATTCAGTTCTTACACATATATATATTCAGTTCTTACACATATATATTCAGTTCTTACACATATATTCAGTTCTTACACATGTATATTCCGTCCTTACACATATATATTCAGTTCTTACACATATATATTCCGTTCTTACCCATATATATTCCGTTTTTACGCATATATATTCCGTTCTTACGCATATATATTCCGTTCTTACGCATATTTATTCCGTTCTTAAGCATATATTCAGTTCTTACGCATATATTCAGTTCTTACGCATATATATTCCGTTCTTACGCATATATATTCAGTTCTTACAAATATATATTCAGTTATTACACATATATATTCAGTTCTTACACATATATATTCAGTTCCTATGCATATATATTCAGTTCTTACACATATATATTCAGTTCTTACACATATATATTCAGTTCTTACACATGTATATTCCGTTCTTACGCATATATATTCAGTACTTACACATATATATTCAGTTCTTACACAAATATATTCAGTTCTTACACATGTATATTAAGTTCTTATGCATATATTCAGTTCTTACGCATATATATTCAGTTTTTACCTATATATATTTTGTTCTTACGCATATATATTCAGTTCTTACGCATATATCTTCCGTTCTTACGGATATATATTCAGTTTTTACGCATATATATTCAATTCTTACGCATATATATTCAGTTCTTACACATATATTCCGTTCTTACGCATATATTCCGCTCTTACGCATATATATTCAGTTCTAACACATATATATTCAGTTCTTACACATATCTGTTCAGTTCTTACACATATATATTCCATTCTTACTCATATATATTCCGTTCTTACACATATATATTCAGTTCTTACACATATATATTCCGTTCTTACGCATATATATTCAGTTCTTACGCATATATATTCTGATCTTACGCATATATATTCAGTTCTTACACATATATATTCTATTCTGACGCATATATATTCCGTTCTTACACATATATATTCCGTTCTTACGCATATATATTCAGTTCCTACGCATATATATTCCGTTCTTACGCATATATATTCAGTTCTTACACATATATATTCCGTTCTTACGCATATATATTCCGTTCTTAAGCATATATTCAGTTCTTACGCATATATTCAGTTCTTAGGCATATATATTCCGTTCTTACTCATATATATTCAGTTCTTACACATATATATTCAGTTCTTACAAATATATATTCAGTTCTTACACATATATATTCAGTACTTACACATATATATTCAGTTCTTACACAAATATATTCAGTTCTTACACATATATATTCAGTTCTTATGCATATATATTCCGTTCTTACGCATATATATTCTTATGCATATATATTCCGTTCTTACGCATAAATATTTAGTTCTTACACATATATATTCCGTTCTTACGCATATATATTCCGTTATTACGCATATATTTTCAGTTCTTACACATATATATTCAGTTCTTACACATATATATTCAGTTCTTACACATATATATTCAGTTCTTACAAATATATATTCAGTTCTTACGCATACATATTCAGTTCTTACTCATATATTCAGTTCTTATGCATATATATTCAGTTCTTACACATATATATTCAGTTCTTACGCATATATATTCAGTTCTTACACATATATTCAGTTCTTACACATATATATATTCAGTTCTTACACATATATATTCAGTTCTTACACATATATATTCAGTTCTTACACATGTATATTCCGTCCTTACACATATATATTCAGTTCTTACACATATATATTCCGTTCTTACCCATATATATTCCGTTCTTACGCATATATATTCCGTTCTTACGCATATATATTCCGTTCTTACGCATATATATTCCGTTCTTAAGCATATATTCAGTTCTTACGCATATATTCAGTTCTTACGCATATATATTCCGTTCTTACGCATATATATTCAGTTCTTACACATATATATTCAGTTCTTACAAATATATATTCAGTTCTTACACATATATATTCAGTTCTTACACATATATATTCAGTTCCTATGCATATATATTCAGTTCTTACACATATATATTCAGTTGTTACATATATATATTCCGTTCTTACGCATATATATTCAGTTCTTACACATATGTATTCAGTTCTTACAAATATATATTCAGTTCTTACACATATATATTCAGTTCTTACACATATATATTCAGTTCCTATGCATATATATTCAGTTCTTACACATATATATTCAGTTCTTACACATATATGTTCAGTTCTTACACATGTATATTCCGTTCTTACGCATATATATTCAGTACTTACACATATATATTCTGTTCTTACACATATATATTCTGTTCTTACACATATATATTCAGTTCTTACACATATATATTCAGTTCGTACCCATATATATTCCGTTCTTACGCATATATATTCCGTTCGTACGCATATATATTCCGTTCTTACGCATATATATTCTGTTCTTACACATATATATTCAGTTCTTACACATATATATTCAGTTCTTAAGCATATATATTCCGATCTTACGCATATATATTCAGTTCTTACACATATATATTCAGTTCTAACACATATATATTCAGTTCTTACACATATATATTCAGTTTTACACATATATATTCCATTCTTACTCATATATATTCCGTTCTTACACATATATATTCAGTTCTTACAGATATATATTCCGTTCTTACGCATATATATTCAGTTCTTATACATATATATTCCGATCTTACGCATATATATTCAGTTCTTACACAAATATATATTCTATTCTGACGCATATATATTCCGTTCTTACACATATATATTCCGTTCTTACGCATATATATTCAGTTCTTACGCATATATTCAGTTCTTACGCATATATATTCAGTTCTTACGCATATATCTTCCGTTCTTACGGATATATATTCAGTTTTTACGCATATATATTCAATTCTTACGCATATATATTCAGTTTTTACACATATATTCCGTTCTTACGCATATATTCCGTTCTTACGCATATATATTCCGATCTTACGCATATATATTCATTTCTTACACATATATATTCAGTTCTAACACATATATATTCAGTTCTTACACATATATGTTCAGTTCTTACACATATATATTCCATTCTTACTCATATATATTCCGTTCTTACACATATATATTCAGTTCTTACACATATATATTCCGTTCTTACGCATATATATTCAGTTCTTACGCATATATATTCTGATCTTACGCATATATATTCAGTTCTTACACATATATATTCAGTTCTTACGCATATATATTCAGTTCTTACACATATATATATTCAGTTCTTACACATATATATTCAGTTCTTACACATATATATTCCGTTCTTACGCATATATATTACGTTCTTATGCATATATTTTCAGTTCTTACACATATATATTCAGTTCTTACACATATATATTCAGTTCTTACACATATATATTCAGTTCTTACAAATATATATTCAGTTCTTACGCATATATATTCAGTTCTTACGCATATATTCAGTTCTTATGCATATATATTCAGTTCTTACACATATATATTCAGTTCTTACGCATATATATTCAGTTCTTACACATATATTCAGTTCTTACACATATATATATTCAGTTCTTACACATATATATTCAGTTCTTACACATATATTCAGTTCTTACACATGTATATTCCGTCCTTACACATATATATTCAGTTCTTACACATATATATTCCGTTCTTACCCATATATATTCCGTTTTTACGCATATATATTCCGTTCTTACGCATATATATTCCGTTCTTACGCATATTTATTCCGTTCTTAAGCATATATTCAGTTCTTACGCATATATTCAGTTCTTACGCATATATATTCCGTTCTTACGCATATATATTCAGTTCTTACAAATATATATTCAGTTCTTACACATATATATTCAGTTCTTACACATATATATTCAGTTCCTATGCATATATATTCAGTTCTTACACATATATATTCAGTTCTTACACATATATATTCAGTTCTTACACATGTATATTCCGTTCTTACGCATATATATTCAGTACTTACACATATATATTCAGTTCTTACACAAATATATTCAGTTCTTACACATGTATATTCAGTTCTTATGCATATATTCAGTTCTTACGCATATATATTCAGTTTTTACCTATATATATTTTGTTCTTACGCATATATATTCAGTTCTTACGCATATATCTTCCGTTCTTACGGATATATATTCAGTTTTTACGCATATATATTCAATTCTTACGCATATATATTCAGTTCTTACACATATATTCCGTTCTTACGCATATATTCCGTTCTTACGCATATATATTCAGTTCTAACACATATATATTCAGTTCTTACACATATCTGTTCAGTTCTTACACATATATATTCCATTCTTACTCATATATATTCCGTTCTTACACATATATATTCAGTTCTTACACATATATATTCCGTTCTTACGCATATATATTCAGTTCTTACGCATATATATTCTGATCTTACGCATATATATTCAGTTCTTACACATATATATTCTATTCTGACGCATATATATTCCGTTCTTACACATATATATTCCGTTCTTACGCATATATATTCAGTTCCTACGCATATATATTCCGTTCTTACGCATATATATTCAGTTCTTACACATATATATTCCATTCTTACGCATATATATTCCGTTCTTAAGCATATATTCAGTTCTTACGCATATATTCAGTTCTTAGGCATATATATTCCGTTCTTACTCATATATATTCAGTTCTTACACATATATATTCAGTTCTTACAAATATATATTCAGTTCTTACACATATATATTCAGTACTTACACATATATATTCAGTTCTTACACAAATATATTCAGTTCTTACACATATATATTCAGTTCTTATGCATATATATTCCGTTCTTACGCATATATATTCTTATGCATATATATTCCGTTCTTACGCATAAATATTCAGTTCTTACACATATATATTCCGTTCTTACGCATATATATTCCGTTATTACGCATATATTTTCAGTTCTTACACATATATATTCAGTTCTTACACATATATATTCAGTTCTTACACATATATATTCAGTTCTTACAAATATATATTCAGTTCTTACGCATACATATTCAGTTCTTACTCATATATTCAGTTCTTATGCATATATATTCAGTTCTTACACATATATATTCAGTTCTTACGCATATATATTCAGTTCTTACACATATATTCAGTTCTTACACATATATATATTCAGTTCTTACACATATATATTCAGTTCTTACACATATATATTCAGTTCTTACACATGTATATTCCGTCCTTACACATATATATTCCGTCCTTACACATATATATTCAGTTCTTACACATATATATTCCGTTCTTACCCATATATATTCCGTTCTTACGCATATATATTCCGTTCTTACGCATATATATTCCGTTCTTACGCATATATATTCCGTTCTTAAGCATATATTCAGTTCTTACGCATATATTCAGTTCTTACGCATATATATTCCGTTCTTACGCATATATATTCAGTTCTTACACATATATATTCAGTTCTTACAAATATATATTCAGTTCTTACACATATATATTCAGTTCTTACACATATATATTCAGTTCCTATGCATATATATTCAGTTCTTACACATATATATTCAGTTGTTACACATATATATTCCGTTCTTACGCATATATATTCAGTTCTTACACATATGTATTCAGTTCTTACAAATATATATTCAGTTCTTACACATATATATTCAGTTCTTACACATATATATTCAGTTCCTATGCATATATATTCAGTTCTTACACATATATATTCAGTTCTTACACATATATGTTCAGTTCTTACACATGTATATTGCGTTCTTACGCATATATATTCAGTACTTACACATATATATTCTGTTCTTACACATATATATTCAGTTCTTACACATATATATTCAGTTCGTACCCATATATATTCCGTTCTTACGCATATATATTCCGTTCGTACGCATATATATTCCGTTCTTACGCATATATATTCTGTTCTTACACATATATATTCAGTTCTTACACATATATATTCAGTTCTTAAGCATATATATTCCGATCTTACGCATATATATTCAGTTCTTACACATATATATTCAGTTCTAACACATATATATTCAGTTCTTACACATATATATTCAGTTTTACACATATATATTCCATTCTTACTCATATATATTCCGTTCTTACACATATATATTCAGTTCTTACAGATATATATTCCGTTCTTACGCATATATATTCAGTTCTTATACATATATATTCCGATCTTACGCATATATATTCAGTTCTTACACAAATATATATTCTATTCTGACGCATATATATTCCGTTCTTACACATATATATTCCGTTCTTACGCATATATATTCAGTTCTTACGCATATATTCAGTTCTTATGCATATATATTCAGTTCTTACACATATATATTCAGTTCTTACGCATATATATTCAGTTCTTACACATATATTCAGTTCTTACACATATATATATTCAGTTCTTACACATATATATTCAGTTCTTACACATATATTCAGTTCTTACACATGTATATTCCGTCCTTACACATATAAATTCAGTTCTTACACATATATATTCCGTTCTTACCCATATATATTCCGTTCTTACGCATATATATTCCGTTCTTACGCATATATATTCCGTTCTTACGCATATGTATTCCGTTCTTAAGCATATATTCAGTTCCTACGCATATATTCAGTTCTTACGCATATATATTCCGTTCTTACGCATATATATTTAGTTCTTACAAATATATATTCAGTTCTTACAAATATATATTCAGTTCTTACACATATATATTCAGTTCCTATGCATATATATTCAGTTCTTACACATATATATTCAGTTCTTACACATATATATTCAGTTCTTACACATGTATATTCCGTTCTTACGCATATATATTCAGTACTTACACATATATATTCAGTTTTTACACAAATATATTCAGTTCTTACACATGTATATTCAGTTCTTATGCATATATTCAGTTCTTACGCATATATATTCAGTTTTTACCTATATATATTTTGTTCTTACGCATATATATTAAGTTCTTACGCATATATCTTCCGTTCTTACGGATATATATTCAGTTTTTACGCATATATATTCAATTCTTACGCATATATATTCAGTTCTTACACATATATTCCGTTCTTACGCATATATTCTGTTCTTACGCATATATATTCCGATCTTACGCATATATATTCATTTCTTACACATATATATTCAGTTCTAACACATATATATTCAGTTCTTACACATATATGTTCAGTTCTTACACATATTTATTCCATTCTTACTCATATATATTCCGTTCTTACACATATATATTCAGTTCTTACACATATATATTCCGTTCTTACGCATATATATTCATTTCTTACGCATATATATTCTGATCTTACGCATATATATTCAGTTCTTACACATATATATTCTATTCTGACGCATATATATTTCGTTCTTACACATATATATTCCGTTTTTACGCATATATATTCAGTTCTTACGCATATATATTCCGTTCTTACGCATATATATTCAGTTCTTACACATATATATTCCGTTCTTACGCATATATATTCCGTTCTTAAGCATATATTCAGTTCTTACGCATATATTCAGTTCTTAGGCATATATATTCCGTTCTTACGCATATATATTCAGTTCTTACACATATATATTCAGTTCTTACAAATATATATTCAGTTCTTACACATATATATGCAGTACTTACACATATATATTCAGTTCTTACACAAATATATTCAGTTCTTACACATATATATTCAGTTCTTATGCATATATATTCCGTTCTTACGCATATATATTTTTATGCATATATATTCCGTTCTTACGCATATATATTCTTACACATATATATTCAGTACTTACACAAATATATTCAGTTCTAACACATATATATTCAGTTCTTATGCATATATATTCCGTTCTTAAGCATATATATTCTTATGCATATATATTCCGTTCTTACTCATATATATTCAGTTCTTACACATATATATTCCGTTCTTACGCATATATATTCCGTTCTTACGCATATATTTTCAGTTCTTACACATATATATTCAGTTCTTACACATATATATTCAGTTCTTACACATATATATTCAGTTCTTACAAATATATATTCAGTTCTTACGCATACATATTCAGTTCTTACGCATATATTCAGTTCTTATGCATATATATTCAGTTCTTACACATATATATTCAGTTCTTACGCATATATATTCAGTTCTTACACATATATATATTCAGTTCTTACACATATATATTCAGTTCTTACACATATATATTCAGTTCTTACACATGTATATTCCGTCCTTACACATATATATTCAGTTCTTACACATATATATTCCGTTCTTACCCATATATATTCCGTTCTTACGCATATATATTCCGTTCTTAAGCATATATATTCCGTTCTTACGCATATATATTCCGTTCTTAAGCATATATTCAGTTTTTACGCATATATTCAGTTCTTACGCATATATATTCCGTTCTTACGCATATATATTCAGTTCTTACACATATATATTCAGTTCTTACAAATATATATTCAGTTCTTACACATATATATTCAGTTCTTACACATATATATTCAGTTCCTATGCATATATATTCAGTTCTTACACATATATATTCAGTTCTTACACATATATATTCCGTTCTTACGCATATATATTCAGTTCTTACACATATATATTCAGTTCTTACACATATATATTCCGTTCTTACCCATATATATTCCGTTCTTACGCATATATATTCCGTTCTTACGCATATATATTCCGTTCTTACGCATATATATTCCGTTCTTAAGCATATATTCAGTTCTTACGCATATATTCAGTTGTTACGCATATATATTCCGTTCTTACGCATATATATTCAGTTCTTACACATATATATTCAGTTCTTACAAATATATATTCAGTTCTTACACATATATATTCAGTTCTTACACATATATATTCAGTTCCTATGCATATATATTCAGTTCTTACACATATATATTCAGTTCTTACACATATATATTCAGTTCTTACACATGTATATTCCGTTCTTACGCATATATATTCAGTACTTACACATATATATTCTGTTCTTACACATATATATTCTGATCTTACACATATATATTCAGTTCTTACACATATATATTCAGTTCTTACCCATATATATTCCGTTCTTACGCATATATATTCAGTTCCTATGCATATATATTCAGTTCTTACACATATATATTCAGTTCTTATGCATATATATTCCGTTCTTACGCATATATATTCTTATGCATATATATTCCGTTCTTACGCATATATATTCAGTTCTTACACATATATATTCCGTTCTTACGCATATATATTCCGTTCTTACGCATATATTTTCAGTTCTTACGCATATATATTCAGTTCTTACACATATATATTCAGTTCTTACACATATATATTCAGTTCTTACAAATATATATTCAGTTCTTACGCATACATATTCAGTTCTTACGCATATATTCAGTTCTTAGGCATATATATTCAGTTCTTACACATATATATTCAGTTCTTAAGCATATATATTCAGTTCTTACACATATATTCAGTTCTTACACATATATATATTCAGTTCTTACACATATATATTCAGTTCTTACACATATATATTCAGTTCTTACACATGTATTTTCCGTCCTTACACATATATATTCAGTTCTTACACATATATATTCCGTTCTTACGCATATATATTCCGTTCTTACGCATATATATTCCGTTCTTACGCATATATATTCCGTTCTTAAGCATATATTCAGTTTTTACGCATATATTCAGTTCTTACGCATATATATTCCATTCTTACGCATATATATTCTTATGCATATATATTCCGTTCTTACGTATATATATTCAGTTCTTACACATATATATTCCGTTCTTACGCATATATATTCCGTTATTACGCATATATTTTCAGTTCTTACACATATATATTCAGTTCTTACACATATATATTCAGTTCTTACGCATACATATTCAGTTCTTACGCATATATTCAGTTCTTATGCATATATATTCAGTTCTTACACATATATATTCAGTTCTTACGCATATATATTCAGTTCTTACACATATATTCAGTTCTTACACATATATATATTCAGTTCTTACACATATATATTCAGTTCTTACACATATATATTCAGTTCTTACACATGTATATTCCGTCCTTACACATATATATTCAGTTCTTACACATATATATTCCGTTCTTACCCATATATATTCCGTTCTTACGCATATATATTCCGTTCTTACGCATATATATTCAGTTCTTACGCATATATATTCCGTCCTTAAGCATATGTTCAGTTCTTACGCATATATTCAGTTCTTACGCATATATATTCCGTTCTTACGCATATATATTCAGTTCTTACACATATATATTCAGTTCTTACAAATATATATTCAGTTCTTACACATATATATTCAGTTCTTACACATATATATTCAGTTCCTATGCATATATATTCAGTTCTAACACATATATATTCAGTTGTTACACATATATATTCCGTTCTTACGCATATATATTCAGTTCTTACACATATATATATTCAGTTCTTACAAATATATATTCAGTTCTTACACATATATATTCAGTTCTTACACATATATATTCAGTTCCTATGCCTATATATTCAGTTCTTACACATATATATTCAGTTCTTAAACATATATATTCAGTTCTTACACATGTATATTCCGTTCTTACGCATATATATTCAGTACTTACACATATATATTCTGTTCTTACACATATATATTCTGTTCTTACACATATATATTCAGTTCGTACCCATATATATTCCGTTCTTACGCATATATATTCCGTTCGTACGCATATATATTCCGTTCTTACGCATATATATTCTGTTCTTACACATATATATTCAGTTCTTACACATATATATTCAGTTCTTAAGCATATATATTCCGATCTTACGCATATATATTCAGTTCTTACACATATATATTCAGTTCTAACACATATATATTCAGTTCTTACACATATATATTCAGTTTTACACATATATATTCCATTCTTACTCATATATATTCCGTTCTTACACATATATATTCAGTTCTTACACATATATATTCAGTTCTTACGCATACATATTCAGTTCTTACGCATATATTCAGTTCTTATGCATATATATTCAGTTCTTACACATATATATTCAGTTCTTACGCATATATATTCAGTTCTTACACATATATTCAGTTCTTACACATATATATATTCAGTTCTTACACATATATATTCAGTTCTTACACATATATATTCAGTTCTTACACATGTATATTCCGTCCTTACACATATATATTCAGTTCTTACACATATATATTCCGTTCTTACCCATATATATTCCGTTCTTACGCATATATATTCCGTTCTTACGCATATATATTCAGTTCTTACGCATATATATTCCGTCCTTAAGCATATGTTCAGTTCTTACGCATATATTCAGTTCTTACGCATATATATTCCGTTCTTACGCATATATATTCAGTTCTTACACATATATATTCAGTTCTTACAAATATATATTCAGTTCTTACACATATATATTCAGTTCTTACACATATATATTCAGTTCCTATGCATATATATTCAGTTCTAACACATATATATTCAGTTGTTACACATATATATTCCGTTCTTACGCATATATATTCAGTTCTTACACATATATATATTCAGTTCTTACAAATATATATTCAGTTCTTACACATATATATTCAGTTCTTACACATATATATTCAGTTCCTATGCATATATATTCAGTTCTTACACATATATATTCAGTTCTAAAACATATATATTCAGTTCTTACACATGTATATTCCGTTCTTACGCATATATATTCAGTACTTACACATATATATTCTGTTCTTACACATATATATTCTGTTCTTACACATATATATTCAGTTCGTACCCATATATATTCCGTTCTTACGCATATATATTCCGTTCGTACGCATATATATTCCGTTCTTACGCATATATATTCTGTTCTTACACATATATATTCAGTTCTTACACATATATATTCAGTTCTTAAGCATATATATTCCGATCTTACGCATATATATTCAGTTCTTACACATATATATTCAGTTCTAACACATATATATTCAGTTCTTACACATATATATTCAGTTTTACACATATATATTCCATTCTTACTCATATATATTCCGTTCTTACACATATATATTCAGTTCTTACACATATATATTCCGTTCTTACGCATATATATTCAGTTCTTATGCATATATATTCCGATCTTACGCATATATATTCAGTTCTTACACAAATATATATTCTATTCTGACGCATATATATTCCGTTCTTACACATATATATTCCGTTCTTACGAATATATATTCAGTTCTTACGCATATATTCAGTTCTTATGCATATATATTCAGTTCTTACACATATATATTCAGTTCTTACGCATATATATTCAGTTCTTACACATATATTCAGTTCTTACACATATATATATTCAGTTCTTACACATATATATTCAGTTCTTACACATATATTCAGTTCTTACACATGTATATTCCGTCCTTACACATATATATTCAGTTCTTACACATATATATTCCGTTCTTACCCATATATATTCCGTTCTTACGCATATATATTCCGTTCTTATGCATATATATTCCGTTCTTACGCATATTTATTCCGTTCTTAAGCATATATTCAGTTCTTACGCATATATTCAGTTCTTTCGCATATATATTCCGTTCTTACGCATATATATTCATTTCTTACAAATATATATTAAGTTCTTACACATATATATTCAGTTCTTACACATATATATTCAGTTCCTATGCATATATATTCAGTTCTTACACATATATATTCAGTTCTTACACATATATATTCAGTTCTTACACATGTATATTCCGTTCTTACGCATATATATTCAGTACTTACACATATATATTCAGTTCTTACACAAATATATTCAGTTCTTACACATGTATATTCAGTTCTTATGCATATATTCAGTTCTTACGCATATATATTCAGTTTTTACCTATATATATTTTGTTCTTACGCATATATATTCAGTTCTTACGCATATATCTTCCGTTCTTACGGATATATATTCAGTTTTTAAGCATATATATGCAATTCTTACGCATATATATTCAGTTCTTACACATATATTCCGTTCTTACGCATATATTCCGTTCTTACGCATATATATTCCGATCTTACGCATATATATTCATTTCTTACACATATATATTCAGTTCTAACACATATATATTCAGTTCTTACACATATATGTTCAGTTCTTACACATATATATTCCATTCTTACTCATATATATTCCGTTCTTACACATATATATTCAGTTCTTACACATATATATTCCGTTCTTACGCATATATATTCAGTTCTTACGCATATATATTCTGATCTTACGCATATATATTCAGTTCTTACACATATATATTCTATTCTGACGCATATATAATTCGTTCTTACACATATATATTCCGTTCTTACGCATATATATTCAGTTCTTACGCATATATATTCCGTTCTTACGCATATATATTCAGTTCTTACACATATATATTCCGTTCTTACGCATATATATTCCGTTCTTAAGCATATATTCAGTTCTTACGCATATATTCAGTTCTTAGGCATATATATTCCGTTCTTACGCATATATATTCAGTTCTTACACATATATATTCAGTTCTTACAAATATATATTCAGTTCTTACACATATATATTCAGTACTTACACATATATATTCAGTTCTTACACAAATATATTCAGTTCTTACACATATATATTCAGTTCTTATGCATATCTATTCCGTTCTTACGCATATATATTCTTATGCATATATATTCCGTTCTTACGCATATATATTCTTACACATATATATTCAGTACTTACACATATATATTCAGTTCTTACACAAATATATTCAGTTCTAACACATATATATTCAGTTCCTATGCATATATATTCAGTTCTTACACATATATATTCAGTTCTTACACATATATATTCCGTTCTTACGCATATATATTCAGTTCTTACACATATATATTCAGTTCTTACAAATATATATTCAGTTCTTACCCATATATATTCAGTTCTTACACATATATATTCAGTTCCTATGCATTTATATTCAGTTCTTACACATATATATTCAGTTCTTACACATATATATTCAGTTCTTACACATGTATATTCCGTTCTTACGCATATATATTCAGTACTTACACATATATATTCTGTTTTTACACATATATATTCTGTTCTTACACATATATATTCAGTTCTTACACATATATATTCAGTTCGTACCCATATATATTCCGTTCTTGCGCATATATATTCTGTTCTTACACATATATATTCAGTTCTTACACATATATATTCAGTTCTTAAGCATATATATTCCGATCTTACGCATATATATTCAGTTCTTACACATATATATTCAGTTCTAACACATATATATTCAGTTCTTACACATATATATTCAGTTTTTACACATATATATTCCATTCTTACTCATATATATTCCGTTCTTACGCATATATATTCAGTTCTTATGCATATATATTCCGATCTTACGCATATATATTCAGTTCTTACACAAATATATATTCTATTCTGACGCATATATATTCCGTTCTTACACATATATATTCAGTTCTTACGCATATATATTCAGTTCTTACGCATATATATTCCGTTCTTACGCATATATATTCAGTTCTTACACATATATATTCCGTTCTTACGCATATATATTCCGTTCTTACGCATATATTTTCAGTTCTTACACATATATATTCAGTTCTTACGCATATATATTCAGTTCTTACACATATATATTCAGTTCTTACAAATATATATTCAGTTCTTACAAATATATATTCATTTCTTACGCATATATATTCAGTTCTTACGCATATATTCAGTTCTTATGAATATATATTCAGTTCTTACACATATATATTCAGTTCTTACGCATATATATTCAGTTCTTACACATATATTCAGTTCTTACACATATATATTCAGTTCTTACACATATATATTCAGTTCTTACACATATATTCAGTTCTTACACATGTATATTCCGTCCTTACACATATATATTCAGTTCTTACACATATATATTCCGTTCTTACCCATATATATTCCGTTCTTACGCATATATATTCCGTTCTTACGCATATATATTCCGTTCTTACGCATATATATTCCGTTCTTAAGCATATATTCAGTTCTTACTCATATATTCAGTTCTTACGCATATATATTCCGTTCTTACGCATATATATTCAGTTCTTACAATTATATATTCAGTTCTTACACATAAATATTCAGTTCTTACACATATATATTTAGTTCCTATGCATATATATTCAGTTCTTACACATATATATTCAGTTCTTACACATATATATTCAGTTCTTACACATGTATATTCCGTTCTTACGCATATATATTCAGTACTTACACATATATATTCAGTTCTTACACAAATATATTCAGTTCTTACACATATATATTCAGTTCTTATGCATATATTCAGTTCTTACGCATATATATTCAGTTTTTACCTATATATATTTTGTTCTTACGCATATATATTCAGTTCTTACGCATATATCTTCCGTTCTTACGGATATATATTCAGTTTTTACGCATATATATTCAATTCTTACGCATATATATTCCGTTCTTACGCATATATATTCCGTTCTTAAGCATATATTCAGTTCTTACGCATATATTCAGTTGTTACGCATATATATTCCGTTCTTACGCATATATATTCAGTTCTTACACATATATATTCAGTTCTTACAAATATATATTCAGTTCTTACACATATATATTCAGTTCTTACACATATATATTCAGTTCCTATGCATATATATTCAGTTCTTACACATATATATTCAGTTCTTACACATATATATTCAGTTCTTACACATGTATATTCCGTTCTTACGCATATATATTCAGTACTTACACATATATATTCTGTTCTTACACATATATATTCTGATCTTACACATATATATTCAGTTCTTACACATATATATTCAGTACTTACACATATATATTCAGTTCTTACACAAATATATTCCATTCTTACGCATATATATTCAGTTCTTATGCATATATTCAGTTCTTACGCATATATGTTCAGTTTTTACCTATATATATTTTGTTCTTACGCATATATATTCAGTTCTTACGCATATATCTTCCGTTCTTACGGATATATATTCAGTTTTTACGCATATATATTCAATTCTTACGCATATATATTCAGTTCTTACACATATATTCCGTTCTTACGCATATATTCCGTTCTTACGCATATATATTCCGATCTTACGCATATATATTCAGTTCTTACACATATATATTCAGTTCTAACACATATATATTCAGTTCTTACACATATATATTCAGTTCTTACACATATATATTCCATTCTTACTCATATATATTCTATTCTTACACATATATATTCAGTTCTTACACATATATATTCCTTTCTTACGCATATATATTCAGTTCTTACGCATATATATTCTGATCTTACGCATATATATTCAGTTCTTACACATATATATTCTAATCTGACGCATATATATTCCGTTCTTACACATATATATTCCGTTCTTACGCATATATATTCAGTTCTTACGCATATATATTCAGTTCTTACACATATATATTCCGTTCTTACACATATATATTCCGTTCTTACGCATATATATTCAGTTCTTACACATATATATTCAGTTCTTACGCATATATATTCAGTTCTTACACATATATTCAGTTCTTACACATATATATATTCAGTTCTTACACATATATATTCAGTTCTTACACATATATATTCAGTTCTTACACATGTATATTCCGTCCTTACACATATATATTCAGTTCTTACACATATATATTCCGTTCTTACCCATATATATTCCGTTCTTACGCATATATATTCCGTTCTTACGCATATATATTCCGTTCTTAAGCATATATTCAGTTCATACGCATATATTCAGTTCTTACGCATATATATTCCGTTCTTACGCATATATATTCAGTTCTTACACATATATATTCAGTCCTTACAAATATATATTCAGTTCTTACACATATATATTCAGTTCTTACACATATATATTCAGTTCCTATGCATATATATTCAGTTCTTACACATATATATTCAGTTCTTACACATATATATTCAGTTCTTACACCCGATATTCCGTTCTTACGCATATATATTCAGTACTTACACATATATATTCTGTTCTTAAACATATATATTCTGATCTTACACATATATATTCAGTTCTTACACATATATATTCAGTTCTTACCCATATATATTCCGTTCTTACGCATATATATTCCATTCTTACGCATATATATTCCGTTCTTACGCATATATATTCTGTTCTTACACATATATATTCAGTTCTTACACATATATATTCAGTTCTTAAGCATATATATTCCGATCTTACGCATATATATTCAGTTCTTACACATATATATTCAGTTCTAACACATATATATTTAGTTCTTGCACATATATATTCAGTTCTTACACATATATATTTCATTCTTACTCATATATATTCCGTTCTTACACATATATATTCAGTTCTTACACATATAATTCCGTTCTTACGCATATATATTCAGTTCTTATGCATATATATTCCGATCTTACGCATATATATTCAGTTCTTACACAAATATATATTCTATTCTGACGCATATATATTCCGTTCTTACATATATATATTCCGTTCTTACGCATATATATTCAGTTCTTACGCATATATATTCCGTTCTTACGCATATATATTTAGTTCTTACACATATATATTCCGTTCTTACGCATATATATTCCGTTCTTTCGCATATATTTTCAGTTCTTACACATATATATTCAGTTCTTACACATATATATTCAGTTCTTACACATATATATTCAGTTCTTACAAATATATATTCAGTTCTTACGCATATAAATTCAGTTCTTACGCATATATTCAGTTCTTATGCATATATATTCAGTTCTTACACATATATATTCAGTTCTTACGCATATATATTCAGTTCTCTACACATATATTCAGTTCTTACACATATATATATTCAGTTCTTACACATATATATTCAGTTCTTACACATATATATTCAGTTCTTACACATGTATATTCCGTCCTTACACATATATATTCAGTTCTTACACATATATATTCCGTTCTTACCCATATATATTCCTTTCTTACGCATATATATTCCGTTCTTACGCATATATATTCCGTTCTTACGCATATATATTCAGTTCCTACGCATATATATTCCGTTCTTACGCATATATATTCAGTTCTTACACATATATATTCCATTCTTACGCATATATATTCCGTTCTTAAGCATATATTCAGTTCTTACGCATATATTCAGTTCTTAGGCATATATATTCCGTTCTTACTCATATATATTCAGTTCTTACACATATATATTCAGTTCTTACAAATATATATTCAGTTCTTACACATATATATTCAGTACTTACACATATATATTCAGTTCTTACACAAATATATTCAGTTCTTACACATTTATATTCAGTTCTTATGCATATATATTCCGTTCTTACGCATATATATTCTTATGCATATATAATCCGTTCTTACGCATAAATATTCAGTTCTTACACATATATATTCCGTTCTTACGCATATATATTCCGTTATTACGCATATATTTTCAGTTCTTACACATATATATTCAGTTCTTACACATATATATTCAGTTCTTACACATATATATTCAGTTCTTACAAATATATATTCAGTTCTTACGCATACATATTCAGTTCTTACTCATATATTCAGTTCTTATGCATATATATTCAGTTCTTACACATATATATTCAGTTCTTACGCATATATATTCAGTTCTTACACATATATTCAGTTCTTACACATATATATATTCAGTTCTTACACATATATATTCAGTTCTTACACATATATATTCAGTTCTTACACATGTATATTCCGTCCTTACACATATATATTCAGTTCTTACACATATATATTCCGTTCTTACCCATATATATTGCGTTCTTACGCATATATATTCCGTTCTTACGCATATATATTCCGTTCTTACGCATATATATTCCGTTCTTAAGCATATATTCAGTTCTTACGCATATATTCAGTTCTTACGCATATATATTCCGTTCTTACGCATATATATTCAGTTCTTACACATATATATTCAGTTCTTACAAATATATATTCAGTTCTTACACATATATATTCAGTTCTTACACATATATATTCAGTTCCTATGCATATATATTCAGTTCTTACACATATATATTCAGTTGTTACACATATATATTCCGTCTTACGCATATATATTCAGTTCTTACACATATGTATTCAGTCTTACAAATATATATTCAGTTCTTACACATATATATTCAGTTCTTACACATATATATTCAGTTCCTATGCATATATATTCAGTTCTTACACATATATATTCAGTTCTTACACATATATGTTCAGTTCTTACACATGTATATTGCGTTCTTACGCATATATATTCAGTACTTACACATATATATTCTGTTCTTACACATATATATTCAGTTCTTACACATATATATTCAGTTCGTACCCATATATATTCCGTTCTTACGCATATATATTCCGTTCGTACGCATATATATTCCGTTCTTACGCATATATATTCTGTTCTTACACATATATATTCAGTTCTTACACATATATATTCAGTTCTTAAGCATATATATTCCGATCTTACGCATATATATTCAGTTCTTACACATATATATTCAGTTCTAACACATATATATTCAGTTCTTACACATATATATTCAGTTTTACACATATATATTCCATTCTTACTCATATATATTCCGTTCTTACACATATATAATTCAGTTCTTACAGATATATATTCCGTTCTTACGCATATATATTCAGTTCTTATACATATATATTCCGATCTTACGCATATATATTCAGTTCTTACACAAATATATATTCTATTCTGACGCATATATATTCCGTTCTTACACATATATATTCCGTTCTTACGCATATATATTCAGTTCTTACGCATATATTCAGTTCTTATGCATATATATTCAGTTCTTACACATATATATTCAGTTCTTACGCATATATATTCAGTTCTTACACATATATTCAGTTCTTACACATATATATATTCAGTTCTTACACATATATATTCAGTTCTTACACATATATTCAGTTCTTACACATGTATATTCCGTCCTTACACATATAAATTCAGTTCTTACACATATATATTCCGTTCTTACCCATATATATTCCGTTCTACGCATATATATTCCGTTCTTACGCATATATATTCCGTTCTTACGCATATGTATTCCGTTCTTAAGCATATATTCAGTTCCTACGCATATATTCAGTTCTTACGCATATATATTCCGTTCTTACGCATATATATTTAGTTCTTACAAATATATATTCAGTTCTTACAAATATATATTCAGTTCTTACACATATATATTCAGTTCCTATGCATATATATTCAGTTCTTACACATATATATTCAGTTCTTACACATATATATTCAGTTCTTACACATGTATATTCCGTTCTTACGCATATATATTCAGTACTTACACATATATATTCAGTTCTTACACAAATATATTCAGTTCTTACACATGTATATTCAGTTCTTATGCATATATTCAGTTCTTACGCATATATATTCAGTTTTACCTATATATATTTTGTTCTTACGCATATATATTAAGTTCTTACGCATATATCTTCCGTTCTTACGGATATATATTCAGTTTTTACGCATATATATTCAATTCTTACGCATATATATTCAGTTCTTACACATATATTCCGTTCTTACGCATATATTCTGTTCTTACGCATATATATTCCGATCTTACGCATATATATTCATTTCTTACACATATATATTCAGTTCTAACACATATATATTCAGTTCTTACACATATATGTTCAGTTCTTACACATATATATTCTATTCTGACGCATATATATTTCGTTCTTACACATATATATTCCGTTTTTACGCATATATATTCAGTTCTTACGCATATATATTCCGTTCTTACGCATATATATTCAGTTCTTACACATATATATTCCGTTCTTACGCATATATATTCCGTTCTTAAGCATATATTCAGTTCTTACGCATATATTCAGTTCTTAGGCATATATATTCCGTTCTTACGCATATATATTCAGTTCTTACACATATATATTCAGTTCTTACAAATATATATTCAGTTCTTACACATATATATGCAGTACTTACACATATATATTCAGTTCTTACACAAATATATTCAGTTCTTACACATATATATTCAGTTCTTATGCATATATATTCCGTTCTTACGCATATATATTTTTATGCATATATATTCCGTTCTTACGCATATATATTCTTACACATATATATTCAGTACTTACACAAATATATTCAGTTCTAACACATATATATTCCGTTCTTACGCATATATATTCTTATGCATATATATTCCGTTCTTACTCATATATATTCAGTTCTTACACATATATATTCCGTTCTTACGCATATATATTCCGTTCTTACGCATATATTTTCAGTTCTTACACATATATATTCAGTTCTTACACATATATATTCAGTTCTTACACATATATATTCAGTTCTTACAAATATATATTCAGTTCTTACGCATACATATTCAGTTCTTACGCATATATTCAGTTCTTATGCATATATATTCAGTTCTTACACATATATATTCAGTTCTTACGCATATATATTCAGTTCTTACACATATATATATTCAGTTCTTACACATATATATTCAGTTCTTACACATATATATTCAGTTCTTACACATGTATATTCCGTCCTTACACATATATATTCAGTTCTTACACATATATATTCCGTTCTTACCCATATATATTCCGTTCTTACGCATATATATTCCGTTCTTAAGCATATATATTCCGTTCTTACGCATATATATTCCGTTCTTAAGCATATATTCAGTTTTTACGCATATATTCAGTTCTTACGCATATATATTCCGTTCTTACGCATATATATTCAGTTCTTACACATATATATTCAGTTCTTACAAATATATTTTCAGTTCTTACACATATATATTTAGTTCTTACACATATATATTCAGTTCCTATGCATATATATTCAGTTCTTACACATATATATTCAGTTCTTACACATATATATTCCGTTCTTACGCATATATATTCAGTTCTTACACATATATATTCAGTTCTTACACATATATATTCCGTTCTTACCCATATATATTCCGTTCTTACGCATATATATTCCGTTCTTACGCATATATATTCCGTTCTTACGCATATATATTCCGTTCTTAAGCATATATTCAGTTCTTACGCATATATTCAGTTGTTACGCATATATATTCCGTTCTTACGCATATATATTCAGTTCTTACACATATATATTCAGTTCTTACAAATATATATTCAGTTCTTACACATATATATTCAGTTCTTACACATATATATTCAGTTCCTATGCATATATATTCAGTTCTTACACATATATATTCAGTTCTTACACATATATATTCAGTTCTTACACATGTATATTCCGTTCTTACGCATATATATTCAGTACTTACACATATATATTCTGTTCTTACACATATATATTCTGATCTTACACATATATATTCAGTTCTTACACATATATATTCAGTTCTTACCCATATATATTCCGTTCTTACGCATATATATTCAGTTCCTATGCATATATATTCAGTTCTTACACATATATATTCAGTTCTTATGCATATATATTCCGTTCTTACGCATATATATTCTTATGCATATATATTCCGTTCTTACGCATATATATTCAGTTCTTACACATATATATTCCGTTCTTACGCATATATATTCCGTTCTTACGCATATATTTTCAGTTCTTACACATATATATTCAGTTCTTACACATATATATTCAGTTCTTACACATATATATTCAGTTCTTACAAATATATATTCAGTTCTTACGCATACATATTCAGTTCTTACGCATATATTCAGTTCTTAGGCATATATATTCAGTTCTTACACATATATATTCAGTTCTTAAGCATATATATTCAGTTCTTACACATATATTCAGTTCTTGCACATATATATATTCAGTTCTTACACATATATATTCAGTTCTTACACATATATATTCAGTTCTTACACATGTATTTTCCGTCCTTACACATATATATTCAGTTCTTACACATATATATTCCGTTCTTACGCATATATATTCCGTTCTTACGCATATATATTCCGTTCTTACGCATATATATTCCGTTCTTAAGCATATATTCAGTTTTTACGCATATATTCAGTTCTTACGCATATATATTCCATTATTACGCATATATATTCTTATGCATATATATTCCGTTCTTACGCATATATATTCAGTTCTTACACATATATATTCCGTTCTTACGCATATATATTCCGTTATTACGCATATATTTTCAGTTCTTACACATATATATTCAGTTCTTACACATATATATTCAGTTCTTACGCATACATATTCAGTTCTTACGCATATATTCAGTTCTTATGCATATATATTCAGTTCTTACACATATATATTCAGTTCTTACGCATATATATTCAGTTCTTACACATATATTCAGTTCTTACACATATATATATTCAGTTCTTACACATATATATTCAGTTCTTACACATATATATTCAGTTCTTACACATGTATATTCCGTCCTTACACATATATATTCAGTTCTTACACATATATATTCCGTTCTTACCCATATATATTCCGTTCTTACGCATATATATTCCGTTCTTACGCATATATATTCAGTTCTTACGCATATATATTCCGTCCTTAAGCATATGTTCAGTTCTTACGCATATATTCAGTTCTTACGCATATATATTCCGTTCTTACGCATATATATTCAGTTCTTACACATATATATTCAGTTCTTACAATATATATTCAGTTCTTACACATATATATTCAGTTCTTACACATATATATTCAGTTCCTATGCATATATATTCAGTTCTAACACATATATATTCAGTTGTTACACATATATATTCCGTTCTTACGCATATATATTCAGTTCTTACACATATATATATTCAGTTCTTACAAATATATATTCAGTTCTTACACATATATATTCAGTTCTTACACATATATATTCAGTTCCTATGCCTATATATTCAGTTCTTACACATATATATTCAGTTCTTAAACATATATATTCAGTTCTTACACATGTATATTCCGTTCTTACGCATATATATTCAGTACTTACACATATATATTCTGTTCTTACACATATATATTCTGTTCTTACACATATATATTCAGTTCGTACCCATATATATTCCGTTCTTACGCATATATATTCCGTTCGTACGCATATATATTCCGTTCTTACGCATATATATTCTGTTCTTACACATATATATTCAGTTCTTACACATATATATTCAGTTCTTAAGCATATATATTCCGATCTTACGCATATATATTCAGTTCTTACACATATATATTCAGTTCTAACACATATATATTCAGTTCTTACACATATATATTCAGTTTTACACATATATATTCCATTCTTACTCATATATATTCCGTTCTTACACATATATATTCAGTTCTTACACATATATATTCAGTTCTTACGCATACATATTCAGTTCTTACGCATATATTCAGTTCTTATGCATATATATTCAGTTCTTACACATATATATTCAGTTCTTACGCATATATATTCAGTTCTTACACATATATTCAGTTCTTACACATATATATATTCAGTTCTTACACATATATATTCAGTTCTTACACATATATATTCAGTTCTTACACATGTATATTCCGTCCTTACACATATATATTCAGTTCTTACACATATATATTCCGTTCTTACCCATATATATTCCGTTCTTACGCATATATATTCCGTTCTTACGCATATATATTCAGTTCTTACGCATATATATTCCGTCCTTAAGCATATGTTCAGTTCTTACGCATATATTCAGTTCTTACGCATATATATTCCGTTCTTACGCATATATATTCAGTTCTTACACATATATATTCAGTTCTTACAAATATATATTCAGTTCTTACACATATATATTCAGTTCTTACACATATATATTCAGTTCCTATGCATATATATTCAGTTCTAACACATATATATTCAGTTGTTACACATATATATTCCGTTCTTACGCATATATATTCAGTTCTTACACATATATATATTCAGTTCTTACAAATATATATTCAGTTCTTACACATATATATTCAGTTCTTACACATATATATTCAGTTCCTATGCATATATATTCAGTTCTTACACATATATATTCAGTTCTAAAACATATATATTCAGTTCTTACACATGTATATTCCGTTCTTACGCATATATATTCAGTACTTACACATATATATTCTGTTCTTACACATATATATTCTGTTCTTACACATATATATTCAGTTCGTACCCATATATATTCCGTTCTTACGCATATATATTCCGTTCGTACGCATATATATTCCGTTCTTACGCATATATATTCTGTTCTTACACATATATATTCAGTTCTTACACATATATATTCAGTTCTTAAGCATATATATTCCGATCTTACGCATATATATTCAGTTCTTACACATATATATTCAGTTCTAACACATATATATTCAGTTCTTACACATATATATTCAGTTTTACACATATATATTCCATTCTTACTCATATATATTCCGTTCTTACACATATATATTCAGTTCTTACACATATATATTCCGTTCTTACGCATATATATTCAGTTCTTATGCATATATATTCCGATCTTACGCATATATATTCAGTTCTTACACAAATATATATTCTATTCTGACGCATATATATTCCGTTCTTACACATATATATTCCGTTCTTACGAATATATATTCAGTTCTTACGCATATATTCAGTTCTTATGCATATATATTCAGTTCTTACACATATATATTCAGTTCTTACGCATATATATTCAGTTCTTACACATATATTCAGTTCTTACACATATATATATTCAGTTCTTACACATATATATTCAGTTCTTACACATATATTCAGTTCTTACACATGTATATTCCGTCCTTACACATATATATTCAGTTCTTACACATATATATTCCGTTCTTACCCATATATATTCCGTTCTTACGCATATATATTCCG
>JAWPHD010018969.1:0-37676 GCA_037043455.1 Cyrtodaria siliqua
CTGTCCTACTCAGGGGCAAATTACCCTATATTTGTACCAGGGAGTAACACGATCTCATTGTGGATTTTTTTTGTTTGTTTCTATGAAAACACAGGGCCACCAATGACAGAAAACGTCGATATGTCCGTAGTTGTTTGTAAAATATGCAACAAGACTTATGCAAATAAAGGTAAGGTTGCAGTCCCGTGGCCCGGTGGGTGGGGTATATCAAATTTTAAAATAATAATGAAAGACAAACGGAATAATGTAATGTGTTTTAAGTGTTTGCATATGTTTATATTTGCATATGTTTATATCATGGTTGAGTTTTGTTAATTCATGGCTCTGTCTATTGCAAAATGGGGGAAGAAATCTAATTTGATGCAGGTTAAAACACAGACATAATTGTTATTAGGTGTGTGGTTGAAAGGATTTGTGTTTCACATAGAATCTGAATCTCATATTTTCCAGGAAAAATATTGTTCATATTTAATATTTTTTGTGAAAAAAGTTGTTGATTTAAAGAAATTCTGTTATAGTATGAAACCAAAGAAAGTTGTTTAAACCTGTATTGAACTATTCTGTGATTAATTGTCAACTAAAACAATTTCATAATTTATTAATGATAGTATTGGAATTTGGCAATATTGCTCTATTGGATGATGGAATTTTGTAATTATGTAATACTACAAAATACAAATGTTAATTATTTTGCAATTTTTTAAATTTTCAACAATCTAGTCAATTGAAATTTCTTTATTCTTTCAATGTTTTAAATGTCTCAAATAATAATTTGATGTGATTGTTGTTTAATAACATGAATATTACAGTATTACTGTTATCAATTGTTATTCTGCTAAAATTCTTCCGACTATTTACTGATTATGAATCGAACAGTCCCAGCCGATTCAATTTGATAATCGATTATGGCAACTGTCCGATTTAAAACACTACGAGTAACTCAGAAATAAATACAGGAAATGGACTAGTGACTGTCTGGCTGTCATTTGGCCATAACTTATGTTGAATATGTTTATAGTTGGATAACAAATACACTTCTTTGTAGCCCTTTATAACACAATTATAATGTATGAAAAATCAAGACATTTAACATTGTTTTGTTATCAAGTTTTTCGGGGGATTGCTAGAATCCCTGGAATGTCTGGTAAAGTATTGCCTCCTCCATTGTTACTTAGCTTAATCCGGTATATGGTTAAGGGCTGGCTATGCTTATTAAAACATAAAATGAAATGTTTAAAGAAGCTTTTTGGAAGACTTCTTACTGGATTTTGCAATCAAATTAATAGGAATTATAATTAAATTTTAAAAATACTCTGCACTCTCGGGCAAATTAATAATTTCAATTTATATAACGACTGTGCATGTGGTTAATGCTAATACATGTAGGTACCAGGGTCAAATTAGGGTCATTTCACAGTACAAGTAGGTTAACATATAACAAACAGGAATGTTAACAAACATGCATACCAAAAAATAAGAAAAAAAAATTCAAATCTGTTGCATCAAATAAGACATTAAAAAATCTGGGGAAATAATACAAATTTGGCTGTATTTAAATATAAACTTATACATTACATGAAGTCTGGATCATCACTTTCTTGGTTGAAATAAGGGGGCGTCCGTGGCCAAGTGGTTTGAGTACCTGACTTGAAATCACTTGCCACTCTCTTTTGTGGGTTTGAACCCTCAAGGGACCAGGAATCTTTATGTGAGGAAGCTATCCAGCTGGCTTGTTAGAACGTCGGTGGTTCTGCTCAGGTGCTTGCACGAGCATGAAAATTGCCCCGAGGGTCACCTTGAGTCTTCCTCCACCAGTGGAAGCTGGAAAGTCGCCATATGACCTGAGATGTTGGTGCGACTATGAAATCCAATTCAGTGGTTAAAATAAGCATAGTCTAGCTTTAAAATAGTTTAGTCTGTATGTTTAAAATTATGTGTTTTTTTTTTTTAATTATATGCATATCATATAAATATATGATATACATATAATTAATTAAAAAAAAATAATAAAGGGAATCCTATATTTATATAACCAATTTGACTTTTGTAATTGCTGATTTTGTCTATATCTAATACTGCTATTTGCATTAAGTGTTTTTGCTTTATTATACTTAATCCTTGATATGAAAGATATTGCTTAATGCTTATACTGCTTGAACCTATTAATATCTTACTGTATCTCCATTTAAGCACCCCTGGCAATGTAAGCAACCCCTGTATGCTTTACACAATGTTTGTTAGTTAGCACTCCTGTGTTGGTGCGCCATGACTAGGTAAAAATGTTTTGCGTGAAGATGTACGTTTATAAGGTGGTTATTTTGGATATTCAGTTTATGGTATAGAATTTTCAGTTTTGTTCAGTTTATGGTTGTACAGTTTACGGTTGTTAGCTTGAGTTGGGCGATGGATATATATTAAAATTTATATAAGACAAGATATTTTCTAAATATGTGCCTGTGTCTTAAACTAACGTAGATCAAGTCAGTATAATTTCTACCAGATGTTGTAACTACATGTATATTGCATATAATAGAGCCATTGTCCATCACCTTATTTTAAATAACGAGTCTTTAAGCCTTGAAACAAATACGAAAGTAGTTTAACAAACTTCACCTTTTTTCACAGATTGAAAGTCGTCACTTAATCCTGGCAATATGACTGTTACTTCTATATCAATATTCTCTACTTTATTCATGCAATGCCACATTAGGCAAAAAAAAAAATACCTGTGTTTCCGGTGGCCCGACCGTCCCTATTTTTAAGGGGCTTTCTCGACTTAAAACCTTTTAATAAGTTTTATGAAAAAAAAATGAAAAAAAATAAAAAAAATGTTCTGAACAATAATAAATCACAATATATCGACGTAAACTGACATCACAGAGAAACTTTCAGTTGTATCATCAGCTTGTATTGGGTTTATGAGGTAAATACGTAGAATCCCTCAATATCTTGCTCCAAACAAAAAAAGAAGAAAAAAAGCCTACCGAACTACCCTGTTTTTTTCAAAGCATGCAATAGGAAACACACCTATTTATTTTTTTGGCCTTAGCAATTTATGTACTTGCCTATTTAAAAATGTCGCGGGCAACTAAATTGTAACAGAAATTGCTGTTTGATATATTTACAACAACATGTAACTTCAGAGAATTGACATGCTTTGATATTTTTTATATCTACATGAATATGTATTAGCTAAATTTTCACCCAAATATTTTATGTTTAACCAAATACTTGTACTTTATATTTCACTGTTCACATGTACTTGATAGTTTTCGCTGTCACACATTGACATGATAGTTTTCGCTGTCACACATTGACATTTCACTGCTCATGATACAGTGTACTTAATATGTTCACTGCCCATGATACTTAAAATACTGAATATTTTCACTGCCCATCCTACTTAAAATACTCAATATGTTCACTGCCCATTATACTCAGTATGTTCACTGCCCATGAAACTTAATATTTTTACTATCCTTGATAATATTTTCAATGCCCATGATACTCATATTTTCACTGCCCATGATACTCAATATGTGCACTGTCCATGATACTCAATATTTTCATTGCCCATGATACTCATCTTTTCACTGCCCATGATACTCTGTCTCAGTATGTTCACTGCCCATGAAACTTAATATTTTTACTATCTTTGATAATATTTTCAATGCCCATGATACTCATATTTTCACTGCCCATGATACTCAATATGTGCACTGTCCATGATACTCATCTTTTCACTGCTCATGATACTCAGTATTTTCCCTTCGCATGAAACTCGGTATTTTCACTGTCCATGATACTCAATATTTTCACTGCCCACGAAACTCGGTATTTTCACTGCCCATGATGCTGAGTATTTTCACTGCCCATGTTACTCAGTATTTTCACTGCCCATGATACACAATATTTTTACTGCCCATGTTACTCAATATTTTTACTGCCCATGTTACTCAGTATTTTTACTGCCCATGGTACTCAGTATTTTCACTGCCCATGATACTCAGTATTTTTACTGTCCATGATACTCAATATTTTCACTGCCCACGAAACTCGGTATTTTCACTGCCCATGATGCTGAGTATTTTCACTGCCCATGTTACTCAGTATTTTCACTGCCCATGATACTCAATATTTTTACTGCCCATGTTACTCAATATTTTTACTGCCCATGTTACTCAGTATTTTTACTGCCCATGGTACTCAGTATTTTCACTGCCCATAATACTCAGTATTTTTACTGTCCATGGTACTCAGTATTTTCACTGCCCATGATATTCAGTATTTTTACTGCCCATACTACTCTGTTTTCACTGTACATGATACTCAATATTTTCACTGCACATGATACTCAATATTTTCACTGTCCATGTTACCTAATATTTGTATATGTCAGTACTCCAAATGTTCATTATCCATAATCAATTTTTAAACATTGAATACCAAATTTCACATCCTTGATATTTCACTGTCCATACTCAATATTGTCAATCGATATTTAACCCAATACACAATTAGTTACCCATACTTTAGATGTTCATTGTGTATTCTTGATATTATTCCAAAAGCAAACTTGTTATTTACAGAAGGAGACTCCATCAGACCAACAGCTCCACCTGGCGGCTCTCCAAGGTAACCTGGAACAGTTGAAGAAGGTTATTGACACTGGTAAAGTGCATGTCGATTGTAAAGACAAGGTACTTGTTCTTGACATTATCAGTTTGTTCATTGTGACCAAAATTAAGACATCTACCCAGTACTGGTAGGCTTTCAGAATGAGTTTAAATGAAATGTTCAAAATTCAACAGGTTGTATCACCACAAGCAAGGTAGGGCCAGATGAGATGAAGTTGTCCCTGCTGGGCTTAAAACCCACATTCTGAATGCACAAAGACAGTTTATAGAGGATCTTACATGATTGCCTGTTTAATATTGAACTTATTGAACAAGTTGGATAACATTATACACTGCGAGGCTATGTCGAGCTACCTCAATGATTTCCATAATATAGTATTTTAAAGTTTACAGAAATCGATGAGGCAATTCCGAGCTGAAAGGAAGAGACCCAACGAGGAGTCGAATTCCATTTGCATATTTGTTACACTAGTGTAAAGTGATACGTATATAATGCTGCTAGAGTGCAATGACTGAGACAATTCCCTATCAAGGCTATACTAAATGAAAAATAAACAAAAGCATGTTTTAAAGAAATATACATGTAGGACAATATAAAAATTTAACACCCTGGTTTCAGTGTGCCATCATCGCTAACGATATCAACGTGACGCCTAATAATACAATCATATTATATTTGCAGGAGGGGACAACTCCATTGATCCTGGCTGCAGCGAATAACCACATTGAATGTGTGAAAGAACTACTTAAAAATGGTGCTGATGGTGGTGCTAGGAGATTGGTATGTGTTAACAAAAGTTGCCAGAGGTGCTTATTAGTACTGATGGCAGAGCTAGTAAAAATTGGTATGTGTTTATTGTATTTTGCAGCGTGGTACTAGTGCTGATGCTGGTACAAGGCAATGGGTATGTGTTGCCAGGGGTATCATAGAAATTATGTTGATATATTTGCCTGCTTTTTTATGTGTGCATTCAGTTATGCCAGTTTATATGTTAAAACGGAATGAAGTATTAATTGAACTAGCCCCTGAGTCAGAAATTAATTGATGGTTGATTTTTTTTCTCTACTGGAAACTGGCAAAATTGTAACTATGTGTAATCCAATGATATTCTATCAATCAAAACAACAAAAATTATCTCAATCTATTGAGTTTGTTAGTTACCCTTATAGTCAGACTCGAGGACAATTAACATGAATATCTAACATTTTCTCGCCCTGAACATAGAAATCGGGAGCCTGTATGCAATTTTACACAAAAAGATGCTAAAAAATCTGTATAAAAAAATGAGTATGACATACTATTTATTTTAACTAATCGCAACATGCAAGCAGTTTCAATGAGCCACTATCGAAGCTGCAAAATTGATGTCCTCCTCAAGGGCAATTTTGGTGAGTATGAAACATATTACATCATCCATCAAACATGCCGGTACCACTAAATTGTTGCTGTCAGATGCTATATTAAACACTGGGGAGGGTACCAGAAGGTACCATGAACAGAAATTGACAGAAGTGCCTAGAACCAATAACCTGTATGACTCGGGCAAGTTACCCTGCCATATATATGGTATAACACTTGTAACATACTATTGCCTTTTATTCCCAGACTGGGGCGTGTGCATTCTAACACCTGTAACTATTGCCTTTTCCATTCCCAGACTGGAACGTGTGCGTTATTTTTTGCTGCACAAGGAGGATTTCTGGACATTGTACAGTTACTGTTGGATAATAATGTACCAGTGGACATACCTAGTTATGTAAGTATGTCATGACTTATATTGCCATTGCTGTACACAATATAATTCTTTTATATATATTTTCCATTCCTCAGTCAAATTCTTGTATGTTTTATTATTTCGGGTTTCGTCTGTTTTTGTGTAGATAACAAAATTAAATGTAGCACAATGACACATCTCAACATGACGATGTAATAAATCAGGTCCATACATCAAAGGTAATAAATCAGGTCCATACATCAAAGGTAATGAATCAGGTCCATACATCAAAGGTAATAAATCAGGTCCATACATCAAAGGTAATGAATCAGGTCCATACATCAAAGGTAATAAATCAGGTCCATACATCAAAGGTAATGAATCTGGTCCTTACATCAAAGGTAATGAATCGGGTCAGTACATCAAAGGTAATAAATCGGGTCCATACATCAAAGGTAATAAATCGGGTCCATACATCAAAGGTAATGAATTGGGTCCATACATCAAAGGTAATGAATCGGGTCCATACATCAAAGGTAATGAATCGGGTCCATACATCAAAAGTAATAAATCAGGTCCATACGTAATGAATCAGGTCCATACATCAAAGGTAATATATCAGGTCCATACATCAAAGGTAATAAATCAGGTCCATACATCAAAGGTTATAAATCAGGTCCATACATCAAAGGTATTGAATCAGGTCCATACATCAAAGGTAATGAATCGGGTCCATACATCAAAGGTAATGAATCAGGTCCATACATCAAAGGTAATGAATCAGGTCCATACATCAAAGGTAATAAATCAGGTCCATACATCAAAGGTAATAAATCAGGTCCATACATCAAAGGTAATAAAACAGTTTCAGGGCGTTTTCCATTAATTTTGGGGAAAAGGATCCTTGTAAACTTGGAAAATTTCTATCGTAAAAATGACCAAATTGGGATTTATTTTTCCTCGATAAAATGATCTATGGAGAATCGTTTACGTCAACATTTTGTAAGTTATGGCGAGGTAAAAGCCTAAAAGGTATAATTGGGAACACTATTACATCAATAACATACCAGTTATATTGATTAGTATGTAACATAAGGGTCGTATCAGTACAACATACATGTAAACAAAAACAAAAATCGGCAAAAAAAATACACTATTTTGCGTGGGGGACGTTTTTCGACCCCGTGGGACACGTAGAAAAAGCCATGAGTTTGGATTCGAAGATCATACTAAATGCTTAAAGACAGTGTTTGTGTCCGCTGTGTAACTCTTATAGTTATGTAACTCAGCCAGACAGTGAGTCCCATAAATCAGGATAATACCACAAAGGTCAATGTCATACATATATTGTAAATATTCGTGTCCGCTCTGTTATTATTTTAATTTAATTGAACTTGATACTGTTATGTATCCATACAAGCTAGTGTGTCACTCATAAATATAATAAATTGGGGTCAAAGGTCCCACCATAATATGCACATCTAGTCATTGTTTTATTTCCTCTGTAACTCGGAATATTTTATCTCGGTACAGTTTTGTATTTCATCAATGTTTGTGTCAAATACTGAATTTGGTCAGTACATCAAATGTCAAGGTCAGTATTTGGGTTAAAAGTTGTACTATATACCGATGTTTCTCAAAACGTCATCTCATCTCCTTTTGAGGTCACTGTCTGAATATGAGCTAACATTGTGTAAACGGAACGTAAAACCTCATTCATTCTGATGGCTATTTTTAAATTACACATTTTCTGTAGGATGGAGGTACGCCGCTCTTTGTTGCATGCCAGTGTAACCATCAGGATGTCGTCAAGGAACTTCTGGACCGGGGCTCGGACATCCACGCACAGATGGTTGATGGAGCCACACCCTTGTTTATCACTGCACAGAATGGTCACAATGGCTTATTGAAATTCTTATTGAAACAAGGCGTGGAAGTAGACATAAAGAGAAAGGTACAACATTTTGCTGGTGTTAATTTAATTCAGTTATATAAAATAAACCACTGGGAGCTCGACTTGTAAGTGAGGAAGTGTCGATTCTTACGGATGGCGGGAGGTGTACAGTACTGGTTCTACCCAGGAAAAGTGGGTGGTCTGCCTTCACTCCAAAAAAAATCGACTGTCATATATAAAATCACATGTGTTGAAAATGACCTAAAACACCATACAAACGAACAAATTGATTTCTGGCCGAAAGCATGTATCTGTCTGAATTACTTTTACAGCTAAAAGATATTACAGACATTTGATCAAAATATCATAAGTTTTTTTCATGCATTAACATACTGTGAATACTAAAAAGTCGGTCTTGTCAAAGAATAATGTAAAGGCAACTTTAATGAAATTTTTGTGAACACTTGTCTGTCATTTTCATCACCCTCAAAGTTGTGACAAAAATATATCGAAAATATATCGAAAATATATCGAAAATAAGGGAATCAGTTGCAAACAGTATTAAGTGTCTTTCACTTTCGGCATTGGAAAATCATAGAGACTTTAACTTTTCTGTTGTCCCTATTCACTTTTGCAAACTTGTGGTCCAGTGGATAGCACAGAGGACCTTGGTTCAATCTTCACCAGCATCACTGAGTTTCATCGATGTATCCTTAGGCAAGACACTTTCCCTTATCCTCATCAGATGGGGGTGTTTACGAGATGGTCCTTTGTATCGGAGTCTGTCCTCCAGACACGTTAAAAACCATAGGAATCTATTCGTTATTAAAAGTAGGGCAGGTTCCCAGATTCCTATGTATCATTCCTTTCCCTTCTCTGTAGGCCAGCTCTAAATAACTAGTGCTGTGCGATATTACCGGTTTATTGGTGTATTGAGATACAGACTTCAAAATAATACGTACCGTGATATTTTTTTAACATACTGTTCATACTGGGTTTCTCTACACATGTGTTTTGATTATGAAAGTAAATCGTAATCTGCGACTAAGATATATTGTTCGTATGTTTCCTGTCTTTGTAATACAATCGTATGTACACATATTAGGAAGTGCTACCATGCGCATATGTAGTGCTGGGTACCATGCACTCAGACGAGCATGGCCGATTCAAGTGATTGAGAAATGTTAAATACAAAAGAGCAAAATCGTTTGTTTGGGATCAGTTTGGGCTTAAAAAGTTTAAAAAGGGCGCTACAATAGTAGATCCAGGCAATGTTGCATTTTGTAAAATATGCAAGGTTTCGTTCAGTTGCTCCGGCAGCACAACACATTTGGTAATTCACTTGCGAAGACATTATTAATCGACGTTGAATACAAATTCAAAAACAGAAAACATTGTCAACATCGGAACTGCCATGCGTAATGTTTCTCATTCAAAGGCACAATCAACATTGCATCACGTTATGTTGTCTGCATCAAAGTACACCAGGAAATCGGCAAAGTCTATTGAAAGTATCAACGCTATTACACAAGAAAATATATTAGGATAGTATCGCGATACAGTCTCTTGTACCGCACTATATCGCGATAGGTTTTTTGGATGCGATACCCAGCACTATAAATAACCTACAGTGTGTTGATGAGCTGTAAAACATTTAATTCACAACATTCAAAAAATAATTTGATTTGTCAACATTTGCGTATCCCAGAGACCGTTTTCATATAAGTTAAGCAAATTGATTCGATAGAGCAGCAGGCGACTTAGGACACAATCGTGATAATATTATACACTTATAGTTATACTATATTACGCACTTATACAGGATTCAAAGTGTGGATCGTCTCCATTTAAAGATGAATGGCCACCCTTTTTGTAGTATTATCCATTAACAAATTTAACTCTTTAACATCATATGAACATTTCTTGATAGTCCTGGAGAGAAACGTATATTTAAAACCGCTACTAAGTTGTATGTAAAAACAAGTATTATTTGCATGATGTAGATACTACTTTTACCAATGCGTGACTGTACGGGGAAATGAGGTAAATCTGAATTGTATAGCTGCACAACTATTGCCGTATAATTGATAAATACATTAACCTGTGGATTAATTTACCTATTCAAAGTTTTCAACATCATCAGATAAAATCTTATTCTTGCTTTTCACAGATATTGCAATGTGTGAATTTTAAATAGCTATTGTTGCATATTGATTTCGATTTAAATAAACATGAACAAGTTCATGAAACAAAACATGACCAGAGAACTTTAAGAGTTGAAATAAACATGATCTGCCTGTAATTATTGCAAAATTTTAAAGCAAGATGACTTCGTTTTGCAGGACAATGCTACTCCTCTATGGATTGCTTCACAAATGGGCCACATCAACATAGTGAGGGAATTATTGAATTCTGGTGCTAAAGTGGATTCCGTAAGGGAGGTAAGTGACATATATATTGATATCACAATCTTAGCTATAATGAAACATATCGTTTCATATCACATTTGAATTCAAAATAACAAATAGGTACCTATTTTTTCATATGAGATTAAAAAATGTGTAAAAAACTGTATTTTATTTATACAGTTTGGTAATCAGTGTTGCAGTTTGTACTCTACTTGTGTCCTTATGTCATTTGCTTCTAAACAAATTGTGGTCAGATGGCTGAGAAAAATATTTATACTTTCTCCTGCACCTGGTTTGTGTGGATGCTTTCGCATGTGTACCACATATATAGCTCCTCATGTATTTCATGTGAAACACATGTGTAATACAGTTTATAATATACTCGGTAAAAAAAGTTTTGGACCAGGGTATATAAAGTTGTATAAAAATAAAACTAGTGGACAGAATTTAAGTATCTTTTTTAGTAACCAAGGTCTACCCTACCCGGTTAATTTGGTACCAGAAACATTAAATTCCAAACAATATTTGATTTTAAAAAAATATCGCGAAAAGACAAAGGGTCTGTAAAAAATGTTGCAAAGTCCATAAAAAGTAACAGTTCCCTGGCACATTGGAGTAACCAATAAAAAGATTATTATTTTTTCGCAAACTTTCATTCTAAACGATAATTATTGTTGATTGTTGATCTATTGTGAATTATCAACTGAGATAAAAAGGGTTATGGTCGAATGTCATGGTTCAGCGATCATTGTACGGGATCGAATACTGCCATGGTCCAAAACTTTTTTTTACAGAGTATATGTAAATTTAGCATAATTTATGTGGACCAAATATGTATTTTCCTAATTTAAATTATTAAAAAAAGTCTTCCCTTGTCATATTTTATCAAATAAATTATATACACAACTTTACATGTTACATGACACATATTTTTACCTGGTACTTTGATACAAAAAATATCAACTGCATATGTGTCACAAATATATATATATATATACATGTGACACATAAAAATAAATATATATAACATATATAACAATAAATAACATGCTTCTCATATTAAAATATGTAACTTTGAAAGTATTACACATATGTGGCATACATTGCGACATTTTTACTGTGTACTAGGCAGTCCCATGTACTGAACAATATATCGTTAAAAAAGGGCACTAGAGGAATCAATTGAAAAGTATTCCTGTGTATCATGTATGCCTCTGTATATTAAAGTCAGAATATGCTTACTGTTAACCTTAACAGAGATGATAGAGACTTTGTGTCGAGTATTTCTGTATAATATTACCGTCAGATTTGCATTAAATCCCCCGATGTACCCATCCGTTAGTAGAAACAACTGATTAAAAAACGTATGCTTCGTTAAAAAGGCACGCTGACTTTTTAACTCTTGTGTTTACATAAACATTATCCATCTATAGATAAACCATTTGGATCTGCACACTTCTGTGTTGTGCTTAGTGTCGGCGCAGCGTGTAGGTGATACAGCCTAATTGTTAGTGTACAGTTTTATTTTATTCTGTTTATTTGTTAGCGTAATTCTCTAAGTTGTAATGCTTCCGAATGCTTCGTCAGCTGTTTCAGTTTATGTGTTAATAAGCATATTCTGCCTTTAAAAACACATTTTTCTTTTAGCTCAGATACATTTCAAACTAATATTAGCGTGCTTGTCTTTTGACAGGACGGTGCTACACCTCTGTTTAAAGCTTGTCACAAGGGACATTTGGAAGTTGCTGAAGAATTGTTGAAGCATGGTGCCTCCACAGGTCTATTACGGGTAAGTAATGAGATAGGAAGAGAGTTATAAAAAGAACGTCCCCTTCTCACGGGTTTCTCCAGAAGATAGATTTATACATGAAGTGGAACTATCGTCATTGGCACAGTGTAAATGAGCAGGGATAAATTTAGAAAAAGATAAAGTTTTCAGATGTTTATTGAAATGAATGACAATTTGTTTATTCTAATGGAATTTTTATGCGCCAGCAATCTTCAGCTTTTTTTTAAAGATGCAGGTTTGAAGTATACAATTATAAAAACTTAAAACGACAGTTTGTATTATTGTGATTACTAAAAACAAAACAGACTAATTGATTTTTGGCGCAATAATATATTGTGTTAAAAGAGTTAGAGAAACGAATAAAATGTATTCCACAAAACTTAATGTGAAGTCCTATTCTGAAGTGTCGCCTTTTGGCATAATGATTGTGTGTGCAGCAATTCTTTCTAACTGTATAAGCAATATAGCAGAGGTATTGAATTTGTTGTATTAGAGTAAAGTGATCGCACATTGTACTTGATACTGAGCTGAATGATTTTCCCTATTTGGTACCACTTTTACCTTGCGGCAAATACACACGGAGTGCACAAAATTACAAGGAACCAGTTTAATGTTTATTGTCACAACTTAAACCTGTCAACAACTTGATATACCACATTGCTGGGTTTGTGATATGATTGTAATATATGTGAGAACCTGTATTACCATGATAATGAGTCAAACATTGTGTCTGACTAACCATCTGATAGAGTGAGCCAGTACATTGCCATGACTATAGTTTCATCATGTCAGGGCCTTTTTACGTTTCTTTGCAGCGGGCTGTATAAGGCCCCTACCCAATCAAAATTTCTTTTAAAATAATGCAGTTTTCTCCATTTACTTCTGGAAATTTCATTCCCCATTCATGGATTTTTCCCCCAAATAAAGGCCAAAAGACCACTTCCCCAAAACTGGTAAAAAGGCCCTGCACATGGTACATAATGGATGAAGTTAGCATGAACATTGAAAGGAAATCGAATAGGCCCAATTTTCCATATCCCCAACAAAAATATATGTGTCTGACTTGAACAAAATCGTCCCAGTCGATATCATGCCATAGTTTGTCTTTACTGTGCCTTCAGAATGGAGAGACTGCGTTACATGCTGCAGCATTATTCGGCAATATGAAGATCACAAGATTACTAATGTCATATAATGCTGATAAAACAATCAAGAATAAGGTAAAGTATAGCAAGCTATTAGAATTATTTTTATGAAAAAAAAATCAATATTTGTTTATTTCGTGCTTTTCTGTGGCTGTAAAAATAGATCAGAATAGATCAATGATTTCGTTTAATTTCTTTATTAAAATCGAGGAATGTTTTTTTCTCATTTTAAAATTCATAATCGCAAAAGTTTACGGTACGCAGTCAGATCTGCTGGTGCTTATTGAAAATACTGCGATAGTATGACATCTTCGCTAAACTTCACTGAAATGCGAGTTTAGGAATTAGAATCTATTCAAAAAATGGGCCCAAAATCGGGTCTTTATGTAGGCATGTTTAGGAATGTCTGCTTAAAATACCGTGTTTGTATCAAGATATCGCAAAACTAGCGTGTTATCTACGTGTAATTTAGGCTAGTATTAAGCTATTATGCCACTATGGCGATTTACCTGTACGCGCTGTAAATCACGATTTACGCAATTATGATTTGAGACCCACGTTACAGACACGCCATTATTTTGACCGTGACATCCAAGTTTACTTCCGGGAGATTCAAAATCTAGACTATTTCAAAATAAACTGTTTATTAACTTGAAAAACAACCTCCTCTTGATTTATTTGTTTTAAGATATCCCATCTTGATTAAATTATTGTCTAGCCCGTTTAGGGATCTCAACTAAGCAATCACACTGTCGTGCGGGTTTATGTGTGTCAGTCAGTCTGTAACATCTGACTTTTATTTATAACTTCATTACCAAAAAGTTACCAGAATGTTCCTTTTATGCATCTAACGTCATCTGCAACATTTCGTGTTACTGTGACCTACTTTGGACAAAATATAGGTCACGTCTGGTCCAAGACTTGCGTATCTTGCTTCTTTTCTGCAGGATTTTCATTAAACTTCACCACAATGTTCCTTATCTGCATCCAGCATCATGTGTAAAATTGTATTTAAGGAACAAATAACTCATGGGATTGAAGTTGGTGTCGGTAAAATCTGAACTAGGGTTTGACAAGCAGGCCGTGACCTTCTAGTATACACTGTGTATTGAAATCCAACTGATTGTGGGATGAATACATATGTGTAGCATTTAATTAGTACAAATTATCCCTCTGTAAACTGATTACGAAGGTAAATAATTATATATAGGGACGTGAAATGTCATGGTCTTGTCTGTCTGTCCGGTAACATTTACCTGACAACTGATTGTTTTTAATGACTGTCAAAGTATAAGGTCTACAACAGTGAAACTTTTCACGCATCTCCAGCATGATCCATTAAATTATTCTGAAAAAGGCACATAACTTTGCCAAATAAGGGCATCTGTGCCCCATTCGTCGCTGCTCTTGTTTACAAATTGTTCAATTTCATAATAGTAGGCTATTAGCACACATTAATTTTAACGTTTTAGGAAGGACAGACACCATCGGAGTTGGCGAGGGAAGCTGGGTACGATTATATTGCTAAATACGTCGAGGGATACACACCTGTGAGTAATGGGAAAAAAGACGCCAGCTGATTTGCCAAACTGAGGAAGAAATGATGGAAGATTTTGGGTGTGCATGTTTTGCTATGTCTACATCTGGACTCTAAAACAACACACTTTAACAGTTGAAAACACAGAGCCTGTAAACTCCTTTTAAAACTCCACCGATCTTAAATCAGCAGATCTTATGACGTGCCGCTTCGTCCTGATTCCAGCTATGTGTCTGTCCATTATTTATTTAGTTGCTACTCCTTCAAAACTGCTGTGGTAAATGTAATGAAACTTTACAGCAAAATTTCTCGGGCTGTTCCATCAAAACATACATGGGAATCCAGGAAGCTCTTTTGAAATTGAACACCCACTCATAGGTGCAAATTCGAGATTACAGAACCAAATTTCGAAAAATTAGGGTTTATCCACCAATGTTTTTCATTAAATTACCTTCCTGAGGTCCAGGGTATGTTTTAATGGAATAGCTGTGAGATGACCAGTTGGTCCTAAATGAAATTCAACTTCTGAAAAAAGCGAAAATGGCAGCCACTACTAAGAATAGCTTTCAGCTTTCAAGTCCATCTTTCTATTCGCTAAGCCTTGCTTGCTTCCTTACTCATCAAGAACAATATTGTTTATACACAGAAAAACATATAGCAAATTAGCATCAACATCTCCTTTGTGTTCGTCAAAATTCTCCTCTTAATAAGTAACTTGTAAGGAATCAAATCCAGTGATGCCAGTAGATCGACTTAAGGTCCACCTCGCATTTTTGGTAATATTTTGATGATATTATTTCCATAATATAAATAAAACTGTTTTTGATATGTAACACTATTATAGTGTTTTCATGTTTTAATTAGTAACAGATCTAGAAACATTTTAAAATAGCATTTAAAATGTACATATATAAGTTAATAAGGACAATGGCCTGGGGATTTGATTTTATTCAGCTCGTCGGAGAAAAAAAAAGTTTGAGAAATACACCTTTACATCACGTACATGTTTATAAATATTCTGTTTTTGAGATTTCATTGATTTCATATCATTTTCTTTGTTTCAAGATGGGTGAACGAGTTGTGTGCATGTATTTACAATGTATTCATCTTGATATGAAGTTATTGAAACTGTTACGATGTTTTAAGCTACGCAATTTTGTTACGTCTGCAGAGGCAGAAGCATAATGAACCCGCTCAAAGTATGTATGTTTGTTTTATAGCAGAGTTTGTAAATTTTGTTTGCATGGCGCAACTCTATTTAAAAACAGTTGAATCTGAATAGCAAATAAAAATGTGTTTGCTTGATGGGCTATGGGGAAGTTTGAGTGTACAGTTTTGTCGAAAAACTAATTTTTTGTGTCATAAGTAACATAGTTGACACTTGGGGATCACAGTGTCATTTTCGTTAATAATATAAATATTGATTGAAACCCTGTTACTGTGTCATCGTTGATCACTGATTTAACAAAGTTATACAAGTTATTAGCGAAAATCTGATAAAAAAAAAAATGATGAGCATGACTTTACATCGGATGAGTAGTAAAACGTGCTGTTTTACCAAATGGAATTTTTTTAACAATTTACATTATTTATTTTTTTTAAATATATGTTAAAGGGATGCACAGAAGTTTGGATATATGAAGTGCCCAATTTGATATACAACCTTGAAGAATCATGGAATACGATGTTGATAATAGAATAAATAGAATAATAACATGGCATAGATGCTGTGCTTAGGTTTCATGATATCCTTTATGCTTACAGCTTTAAACTTACTGTGTATCACAATATAGGAATAAAACAAAGTAAAAGGACGTTCCAAATCACCAGTCCAGTGGGATGTAACTGCCAGTTTGAAATATTTATCAGTAGGAATTGTCATGTTCCGTTTTCTCAGAAATTCCAGTAAATCCCTGGAAATACAATATTTAGGTTATTACTGAGAATTATTTTTTTCGAATACTTTCGTATTAATTCTCAATATTCAATATCTGAATATTTTTTATTCAAATTTCTACTTTGGAGTTCTTGTTTAGTGCATGTATTACTACTGTCGTTGAAATGAATCTATATGACTTCCATCTGTGGTTATGGAAGATATTCTTTATTAGGTTTTAGCCTCCAATCAAATCTCATTACATTGATAAAATATGTTTAAAACCAAAATGTTATTAATAATAACGGCATTTTAAACCCACCATCTGACACAACTGCCATTTCATAATCACCATCAGACACAACTGCCCATTTCATAATCACCATCAGACACAACTGCCCATTTCATAATCACCATCAGACACAACTGCCCATTTCAAACCCACCATCAGACACAACTGCCCATTTCAAACCCACGATCAGACACAACTGCCCAATCTACATGTATCTTAGCTACCATCAGTTTTTATGTCACGTAGGAATTTCTTACATGTATCTTCCCTGTGTGATTGCTGGGGTAGAATACAACCACTGCAATCGCACAAACACACTATCACAAACACACTGTCACATGCAGAGGCCCCCCACCACCCACACCCCACAGAATTTGCAGCAACTCTGCAGTTCTGCAGGTATGCAGTTCTGCAGGTAAGAAGTTCTAAGCCCATTCTCCGTATTTTATTTTGATGTAAATGGAGGATGAGCCTGGCACGTTCATTCCTGTTAGGCGCCATATAACCTTTTATGCGTTGATGCACCTTAAAACCCAATTCAAGTCTTACATGTATATGATTTTTCCGATAAAAAACGGGATGTTAAGGCAACACCGTTGTCCGAGAAATGCATAATTTTTGTTACTTACATAAAAAATGAACTTGCGTTGCTTGATGTTATTATTATATGTTAATTTTTTTCTTGCCATTTGCCCTTGCATTGTGTTATTGCTGCCATTTTGTTGCCTTTTGTTGTCTTACATTTTACCTCAATCCTCGTGATGTATCGACAGTTCAATTTTTTATGTGAGAAATGTAAAAGGGACACACTGCAATCTTGAAGTATTTATCAATCATTAAAATTGGCACCTCGATTTATTATTCAAGTATCATTTCACTTTAAATGGGCTTATAGTCCTATGGCTAGTGGTACACGTCTGCTCAGTTTGAGTCTTCATCATTACCCCTGCATTGTTTCAGGTGCCATCTCACTCACATCACTAAGAGCAGTGGCAGAAAAACAATAACGTGGCTCCAGCGTAAATGGAGTGTCTACAATAGAATTTGCAGCAGCTCTGTAGTTCAGGGTTAAAAGGTCCTAAGTCCATTCTCCATATTTTATCTCGATGAACATGGAGGATGAGCCTGGCATGTTCATGCCTGTTAGGCGCAATATAACCTTTCATGTGTTGGTGCGCCTTAAAACCCAATTCAATTCAATTCTGCTCAGTTTGAATCATAACTCAGTATTGGCTTATCAGCAGTAGCATGAAGTTAGTTGACCCCTAATTGTACGAGTGTAATTAAAGAAAGGATAATACAATTTGGAGTTTTCAATTTTTCTTCATTATTCTACCAAAGGTTAACATATATTATTGGTGCAAAAGTAATCAGTAATTAAAAATATGCAGAACTAATTTGCATATTAAAACTAATTGAGCTATTCAATTAATTATGAATAATGGTTTTCCTAATTTCAAGTTATGTAGAAAAACTAACGGGACGCCATGAAATTAAAAAAAAAAAAGATTGCCGTGTGTCCCAATGAGAACTCCGGGCATTTTATAGGTTTTTAATTTGTGCATAGAAGAGGGTTTATTTAATTTGGGCTATTATAAAAGTTGGGTTACTGTTACGTTTGTGCACTGTTGAAGTTTGATACTTGTGTCGAGATTCAACGATTGTCCGTGAACGTGTGTCCCATCAGTCATTGCTTGGGTTTGCTCTTTTACTCCTATTTTTTGTCTGAAAGTACATTGATCGGTCTTAGTTAAAATTTAAATTGTCTTTAGCTTGTGCTTTATAGCTTAAAGATGTGTTTCTGTTTTTATGGCCCCGCCATATGTGGGGAACATATAGTGTTGTCCGTGCTGGCACGTACATAAATCACACGGACTTTGTCCGTACGTATGGCACACTTCAGTTGTTTTTGTTTTCCACTAGAAAATATTTGGTTATGTTTGAAAAGTAACTCTATTCATGTAGAAAGTAAAATTAGTAAACATCAGTTGATAATAGTAAAATTTTGAATTTGAGTTCAAGTCTTTTGTTTTTCATTATTTAGATTCAGATATTTACCAGTCAAAATGCTAGCACCAAATTTCTAGAGACCTTGAAAAATAGGTAGTGTTTTAAACAAAAAAAGGACCCTTTTTCTTATTATTTTGTTTACAATTGTATCTATATAGTTTGTAATCAATGTTTACTGTAACTCTTCTTATGGATGGTAGGATGGTTCTGTACTGGGAAAAACAGGGTTGTCTGCCTATCACCAAAAAATCGACTGTAATATATTGCCTAACATGTGCTAAAATTGCCATAAAATACCATTGAAACAAAAAAATTCATCTCTTTTTACAGCGATAGGGTCTGATTTTGATTGTTCTTAGCTGCTCTTTTTAAACATGTTGCTAATTTGGTTATTTTATAATCATTTTCCCCACTGTTTTAAACTGACCTGTCTAAGTGAATCTCCAGGGATAATATTCAAGGTTGTCCAGTTTTGATTAGTATTAAATTGTGTTCATGATAGTGGGATAGTATAGTCTTCCATGTTTTGTAGCCCACAATGTTTTAAGCTTTAGCAAGTGTTTGCTTATATGTTGATCTTGAATTAACTTATACATTCTGTTACAATTGTTAATCTTTTTATAAACTATATATTTGCATTAGGAAATTGTATACCTACACAGTTTTGTATATATAAACTTTGCCACCATGTTCTATGTGTGTAAACAGTTTTTGTTCACTTGTTTACATACTGTATAATCCCTAACAAACCCCACCGGGGCACAACTTTATTGAAAAGGGGGGCGTTTATTTGAGACCAAAAATACACAATTTAACTTTTAAATCAGACATTATTTAATGATTTTCTTTGTCCAAAGTCTGTCAATCAATCAATTAATGCATCAGATTTTAAGTTTTCTAGTGATTTTGTGTGTTCCATTGTGAATGAAACAGATTAACTTGCATCTTTTGGTAAATTTAAAAAATATATTTCTGAAAAAAAAGGGGGTGGGTGGTGTTATTAGGGGAGGGGTGTTTATTAGGGATTATACAGTATCACAAATGGAAACCACTTTCCTGCAAGTTTCCATGGTTACATATTAGTCCCGGGGAGCTGCAGGAATGACCCTCCAGGGTCGTGTTGTTAATGCTGGCCTCTTAGAAATATGGTGTATAACATACTTGTACACTTAACCCTTAACCCGCTACATATATAATGGACTGTTCTTTCTTTGAATTAAGACCATTCTATTTATGTGGCAAAGCGAGTTATTCGCGGGCTGATCTGGATTTACCATTGTAAACCCTGATCAGCCTGCGAGTTACAATGGACGGTAACTCGCAGGCTGATCAGGGTTTACAATGGACGCAAAGACTATTTTAGTCGTGCTTAGCGGGTTAAGGGTTAAAGGGACTGCCGGCAATTTGGGCAGGTATGGGTGTAAACAATCTGAATTAGAATGATAGGTACACTTTATATGCAGTTCACTATTTTTTAATACAGTGCATAGCTGAGGCTCCAATAATAAGTTGTTAAGAGGAAACATTTTTAACCTAAAAAGGGGAGATATCTTTGAACAACCAAGCTAGTTTTAAGTTTTTGCAATCTTTTTCCAGTGGCATGCATTTAATGCTTTTCCTTTTTTCACTTTTTCTTCGGTCTGGAAATGCCCATTTTAAAGCCTTCTACTTCATGTTAATAATGTACGAAATTGCTAACAGTCCCTTTAAGAAAGCAAAATGGAGTAGCAAAATGGAAGATCAATCATTGGTTTAAACTTAACACTTAATAATCATCTCATTTAAGCGAGGTAAAAAAATCAAAATTAGCGAATGAGATGAGTAACTTAGAAGTAGGGCAGAGAAATCAGACTTTCTAACTTGTAGGGTTTTGTCCCCTTATGTCTCATTGTCTTGAAGATGCATATAAAATGGATAAAAAAAAAGGAATCTAAAATGTCTGAAAATATTTACATAATGTTTTTAAATGAACACCTTTATTAACTCTACGATGTACAGTATGGGAAGTTATCAATACACAACACATAGGTTATAATCTAGGTAATTAAAAAAAAAAGAGTGTTTTTATAATTCGTGCAATTTCAATAGGATTATACATAAGGGGACAAAGATTTATGTTTATGTGGAATCTTCGACTGACTTTTATTGACTTGTATTTAAGTTAACCTGGATGAAGAACCTACTCTGCCTCCTTGTTATACATTTTGAACTAGTAATTGTTCACATACTGTGTGAATTCTTGGACTACTATAACAAATGACTATTGTGTAGTTACAAGAAAATGGAAGAACTAAACAAGTGGCTTCAGTGCATAAACAGTGCATGTAATACGTATAAGAAACTTTTTTGTAAACTTTGTTATGGTTGAACAGCCCTCGGTAGATCAGTGGATAAGGCCTTGGCATTGGAGCTACAGACCTGTATTCTGCCTGGGCTCATTCCCTGGCCGAGCATTTCCGATGGGAAACTTCATCCTTCCTCTCATCTCCCTCTGAGGTTGTCCCGATATAACCTAATATGTGTTAAATGGAGGTAAAATTCCATTTTATTTTGATGGAAGATAACTCTGACTGTAACATTTATAGTTACCTTTTGAAATTATATACTGAAAGAAAAAACGCAACTCTGGAATTTCCGCTATACCTTTCCTTTCGGGGAAGTGGGGTGGGGGGGTTGCGAGGAAAGACTCAAACAACGCATAACAGCTAATAGTATTCCTTCAAAGTTTCATTATTGACAGAGAACGCGTTTGGCTCAAGCATGTGAGCAAACTTAGGAGGAATTTCAACATTTATGCATTTCTTGTTACAATGTGACGGGTACTGTGATTTAAACAGTTACAACATCACAGTTGTGTCCTTTCTTTAACTAACTGCAACTTTTTTTTTTACAAAACATCTAGGGATTTTCTTTGGAATATTATGTGGAATTAAGTGTGCAGTATGTACAATATATAGGGGAAATTCCCGTGTTGCGTTTTTTTTTCATTTCAGAATAAATATATAATCACTGCCTTGACATTTTCTGTGGCATTTAGAAGGTGAATGTTAGATAGTTCGAGGTGAGAGTTACTTCCTTTAAAGCTGTTAATGTGTTTTCATACCACTTATATGTAAAAAATCAAAATTCAGTGTTTACTGATAGAAAGTTACCGCTTTTACGCATTATGTTTTTATGCAAATAGTAAGTATGTGTTTGATAAGAATGTGGAAGGGACTGGGGGCAATTTGGAAGAAGTATAGGCGTCAATTCAAATCAAAATTTTAATCCCCGTGTGGTTGCCGGGGTAGAATACAACCACTGCAAATCCCGCTAGAGGCAGAGAGGCTAAGACCCCCGCTTCATGTTCATTTTGTCATTTTTTTATCATGCTCATTTGAGGTTTTCTTCATGACGCCGCATATGCAAATGTGGAAACATGGCTCAATCGTGAATGGAGTGGCTACAATAGAATTTGCAGTTCTGCAGGTTAGAAGGTTCTAGGCACATTCTCCATATTTTATCTTGATGTAATTGGAGGATGAGCCTGGCATGTTCATCCCTGTTTGGCACCATATAACCTTGTGTTGGTGCACAATAAAACCCCAATTCAATTCAATGTTTTAGTTTCGTATTCAATGTACATTATGCAATTAACTAGTAATTTTGTGATCGAAGTGCACTTTGAATTATATGAACAATGGTTAGCAATATAACCCGCTTTCAAACTAAGATTTATGATTTAGCTTGTCGAAATTTCCAGACCAAACATTTTGATAAACAACATTTTAACCAAAGGTAACATGCAGCTTCATTTAATGCATATGCACATTTCATATGAAACTGAAGCATTTTATGAGGGTTTTCATTTGTATTTTGATCATGACCCCTGCATTGTTTCAGGCACCATCTCACTCATATCACTAGAGCAGTGGCAGAAAAAACTATAACGTGGCTCCAGCGTAAATGGAGTGTCTACAGTAGAATTTGCAGCAACTCTGCAGTTCAGGGTGAGAAGGTTCTAGGCCCATTCTCCATATTTTTTCTCAATGTACATGGAGGATGAGCCTGGCATGTTCATTCCTGTTAGGCGCCATATAACCTTTCATGTGTTGGTGCGGATTAAAACCCCAATTCAATTTCAATTGATTGACACTAATCATTCTTCCAGCATGCCTCCAGTCCCTTTTAATGGTGTGTTTTGTTAATGTCTTGTTTTTAATTTCCATTTTGTTTGGTTAAACCTCTTACTTCAGTAAGTGTGGAGTAACTGTACAGGTTTTACAAAACATGGCCTAAATTGTCCTAATACCAGTTCATGCATGTTTTTTTAATTTAAAATAATTTTAATGATTCCGTGTGAATTTGTTTTTTCCCTAATTATATACATGTAATATCATAGATTGTACGCTCGCATTTATATAAACATATTTAGCATGTTTTATGTAACCAGTTTCAAAATACTGCGCAAAACCTTTTCGGATTTCTTGTACATATACTCGTATTTTAATCAACTTGAAAATTTCACTTGTTTTTGAACATATAATATGTCAGATATAATTTTTGATTTATACATGTATAGGAAACTTCCTATCTTAACCAATGAAGTAACCAAAATATCACGTGGCACCTTAACTTTTCCTTCTATCTTCTCTGTCAATTATTCACTGATTTTGATGAGAATACATTCAAAAGATTCATAGTGAATAGCAAAATGGGATTATAATAATGTATGTTTATTTTCAAAATAAGAAATTGTATAAAAAGATGTTTAAAGTTAAAAATGTCGTCATATAAATATAAGAAAAAGCAAAATACTATCATTGGAAAGAATATTAAATTTGTGATGGTATTTGGCATAAATGAAAATTCTATCTATAAAACTCCTCATATGTGTGTTTAAAGATGTTTAAAGATGGGAAATATTTTGTGAATTTTCGCACTGTGCCACTTGAAATTTAGATAATTTTCTTAGTGTCCAATCCATTTGTTATTAGGTCTGTGGAATATCATATAAGCTATTAAATATTACACATTATTATTAGGTCTGTGATTATTATTGCTATACTAAAGGAAAAAAGAAACACAACTCGAGAATTTCTGCTATATATTTTATATATATATTTTATATACTTCACACTTCATTCCATAGAGAAATCCCAAGATGTTGTTTTTTTAAAAAAAAAAGTTTGCAGCTAGTTAAATAGTGAAAGGACAAAATGTTGTAGACTTTTTATTCACAGTACACTTTGTAACACGAAATACATAAATGTGAAAGTTCCACTTAGAAAACTTATGTACTTATTTAAAGGGTATGTTTTCTTTTTTCCTTTATTATATATCTTTTGAATTTTAAGATTTTCATTTCTCATTTAAAATTTGATCCACAGACATTAATAAACAGATAGGAAACTTCCTATCTTAACTAATGAAGTAACCAACATATCATGTGGCACCTTAACTTTTCCTTCTATCTTCTCTCTCAGTTATTCACTGATTTTGATGAGAATACATTCAAAAGATTCATAGTGAATAGCAAAATGGGATTATAATAATTTTTTATTTTCAAAATAAGAAATTGTATAAAAAGATGTTTAAAGTTAAAAATGTCATCATTTTTTGCTTTTCTCTTAAATATCAAGGTTTTGACGTAGTCAAAAGTTTCCGTCAAACTCCTTTTTTGCTCTAAATATAAGAGAAAGCAAAATACTATCATTAGAAAGATATTAAATTTGTGATGGGATTTGACATGAATGATACTTGTATCTATAAAACTCTTCATGATATGTGTGTTTAAAGTTGGGAAATATTTTGTGAAATTTTCGCACTGTGCCACGCGAAATTTAGACAATTTTTGTAGTGTCCAATCTATTTGTTATTAAGTCTGTGTTTAATCGTACAATTATCCAATTACCCTTGATAAATATATCTAGTCTAAGAAATAACATACACATTCGGGATACTCATGTTAAGTTTATTTACACAATAGTCACAGATAATGACCCATAATTGTATAAATGAGATGCCCTGTGTAGGTCCTTGGGCAAGAATAGGATCACTGCTTATCCAGGCAGAAGGGTAAAATACCCCCTGCTAGAAAATCTTCCACTTCAGTGAAATCTAAAATCTTATCTTTCTTATACAGTGTTAGTACCATAAACGCGTAGCTGTAGTGCACTGGCACATTAGAGTATAGAAAATTAACATAAATACCAGTACTTAGATATCTTTGCCCTATTGTTGATGTGGGAGTATATTGACAATAGGTTATATTATAAAAAAGTTGCACATGCTTTATAAAACAGTTGCACATGATGTTGTTTGTCTGAGGTATCGTAATGGTTTGATTGGTTGAAATAGGTAAATGATTGACAACTGGCATATTGCTAATTGTGAGTTGAACATGGTAATGAGTCGGACATCATTATGTGCCATATCTGGTACCGTTTTCACATGCTACAAACACATATGAACCATTTAATGTTAACCATCACCACTGGAAACCAGCAAAACTTATATGTAGCTTTTTGCTGGTTTCCAATTTTGAATTTCGCGACAGTTAATCAGTCGTTTAATGGTTGCAAAATTTGTTTAATGGCGACGCGTTAATCACGATTTGCAACTGATATACTGTCACAAAAGTCAACATGTCAATACTGGTTAACCGTTCTCGTTAAACGCATTTCAGTGTTTTTGACAGTTTTTCTGGCAAGCAGAACTAGATTATGTCACGTTTTTAACAGTTTAACATCACATGACTGGATTTTCAATGGGTTATGCACTATTTAATAGTCGTAATTTATTTAACGTCAACCAGTCGGATCACAGGATTAGAATACCTTATAACTTGTTGTTATTTGATAAGGTATAAAACTGAATATGAAACTCTGTACAACACATATTGATATTCCAAAGATATATTGTCAAACTGGTTTAAATGAAACCCTGCCACCAGAAGTTTATTACATTGTATATCTATGCCACTATCACTTTACTCCTATGTAGATTTAGATTTTAAAATAGGAAAGGATTGTATTCTTTTAACTAAGAAAATATGAACATAACATTTTTTATACAATTCTATTTATTGTTTAGAAAACCATGATATTATATTTATTATTTATTTATATAGCTTTGTTGTAGTTTGATTAGTTTAGGCAAAGGGTCTTGTTGGATATGTTCTCAAGACCCTCGGGTGACCACACCCCAGGTGACCACACCCTCAAAACATCCATTCAAGTGGTCTTAAAGGGACACACAGAAATCGAAGTGTTTATCAAGCATTTAAATTAGTGTCTCAACTTATTTATCCAGTATCATTTTGACTTTAAACATGTTTGCATATAATTAAAAAAATGCTGAAGTTTCATTTTTTCATCTTATTCTACTAGAAGGTTAAATATATTATTGGTGCAATAAAATAAATTAGTAAATAATATGCAAAATCAATTTGCTTTAAACTGTTCTTATAATTAATATTAATGATTGAACAAATGCGAGTTATGTAGAAAAACTAATTCTTTAAAAAATCAAGATTGCCATGTGTCCCTTTAATGGCTGCAGAATGCAGATGTGTACAGATTTGATGTTTTTTAATGAATCTTGGCAGAAACATAAGTAGATGTTTCCTGAAAAACTTTCATTTTCAAAAGTGTACCATTCAATTTCTGGAGCTTGTGAAAACACTTAAGTAGGGGGAAAGTTACTGAGAACTTAAATGACCTGGGCCCCATATTTAATTAGGTTGATATTTATTTTATAATAAGCAGAATCAGATATATGCATGGTATTATGTGACTTTTAAATATTATTTGGCGAACTTTAGTGTCCTACTAAATTGTTTAATGCAAAGAAAACAACACACTTCTTTAATGAATGTTTTTATTTATAGTATTTCATAATAGAAAACAATAAACCTGGTTTTTGTGTGAATGCACAGATATAATAACAAATATATTATTAATAATATGTCTGTGGTTCATGCAATGTATCCTAACACTGTCAGAAGCTAGTATTCCTGTCAATTAAAACTCTGCGCGCCTTAAAATATAAAAATAGCTTGTGTCTATGTACCATTCATGTGATAGTGTTATGCAATGTATAAATGTACTGCTTTACATAAAGGTTTCTCACTTTGTTGTGTTGCCTGCGTAGCACGGTTGACTTAGGGATCCGTCTCCGTCGTCTGTCACACTTTAACCGGCAACCTAAACTGAGCCATTTGCCCTATTTTGATGAAACTTCACACACGTCTTCATCTTACCTCAATGAATGTCGTTAAACATGTCCAATAACTCCGACTTTTATTACGGCAGAGTTATGCCCCTTTTCATAAAAAAAAAACAATTAATAAGCATACGGCAGGTGACACTAGTGTTCCGTGGAACACCCTTCTAGTAATGTGACGGAGTGTCTATAATCCTTTGTTTTACACATATGCATGCACGCGCGCGCGCGCACACACACACACATCTTGAAGGATATCAAAGGCACTTCATTGTCTACTCTGCCGTAACGGACGCACAGAATCAAAAGGGAGGTGATTTCAAAATATTAATGATTTGTCTCCCTTTGATTCAGTTATAGTGAAGCTGTTTGCGCCTTTGGTAATTAAGAATATATAGGTAGTACATATTATGTAATTTAAATTTAAGTCTAAAACAATTTAAAAAGACAAATGAAAACCCAAATTGTCTTGATATTTTGTCTTGCCTACCAGAATATTAAAAAGGGACCCATAAGGATACATGAACTTTGCTTTTGTAACTAAGGCATCGAAACGATCCCCTCTCCCGCCCATGCAGGGTTCAATGTACTCTTAACATACAGTACAGGCTTACTAATCACACTCATTCTATATATTATGTTTTAATTCTAAATCCTGTTCAACAAATGTTTCATGAGGTTGGTACTTGAGCTTTTTATTTGAAACTAGGTAAATGGTATATTCTCTTTTCAAATATGCATTAAAAGTGTCGTGTGTAATACAATAATGAGTTAGTAATTATAAAAATTATAATGGACGATAAAATTATATTGATAAAGTTTTGTCAGAAAATAAAACGCATTAGTAATGATGATGTTTATATATGAAATATATGGTGAAAACATGTTTGCTAGGTGAATGTCTCTTGTTAATTATGGTCAGCGATCATTCTTCAATTATTTAACTAGGATCACGTGTTGAAAACAATGCAACATGGAAAGCCAAATAAAATGTAAAAGCTTTATTTTGTATTCGTTATATCTACAGTTCCCATGTTTAACTCTCAGTTTACGTGCACGCTGCTCACTGTAATCGAGGTAGATACGCGTGAACGCTCAGTTTGAAATTGATGATTGCGTGGGTGGTGAGGAGGGGAGTCGGGAATGGGGATGGGGTGGTGTCGGCGGGGTGGCGGGGTGGCGGATTCGGTGAGTATACTTTGGTAGGCCTAAACTAGTCAACGAAAGGTGTTTAATTCAACAGTTTATTGGCTATTCCTCATCTTAACAGGTAATAGTTTACAGTTACGTGTTTAAAACCGCACTTGCAAACGTGTAATCCTACATCAAATATAGAAAAGGAATTGGCGATGTGTGTACACATGTTGTTGTATAATAAACGTCTCAAAGACCTGATACAAAGTAATAACACGTTCCTATTCGCTAAAACAACATGCGACAACAGGCAGTCTCGAGCTTATCCAAAAAGTCGTAAAAATGAACACTTAACTCTGTTAGTTCATTGATATATATGTTCACATGCATAGATACATTCATACACACTCGGTTTAGTATATGTAACGTTTTAAAATACAGCTGTTTGCCGTATATTTAAAATTCACAGCAGTCAATGCAGTGTTCATCTTGCGGTTCCGGCCTAACCAGGGTTTTTGTATATTTTCCCAATCACTGCGCCATCCGACAAAACACGTGGTCGTTGGTACGTCGCAAACGTGTTTGGAAGCTGAACGGCAGATGACTTCCCCCAATGAACGCGCCGGGATGCGCTTTCTCTCAATCGCGCGCACTTGTCAAACCCATATCTCGGAGTAGCGAGAGATTGACGTCGGGGACTCGTCTGTTTAGGTTTTGGTGGTTTTTCAGAAATTCGCGACATTTCCAGTTGGTCGTTAATTTCCTGGAGAACTTGTTGAAATGTCATGGAACCCCGTGGTAATTCTTCCCGGCAAATGAAATCCTCTTGAAACTTGGTGAAATGGTAACCATCCAAATCACCGTTGACTTTGATGTTTAATATCTTTCGAGGATTCGCTCCTTCAAATGTTCCAGACTCAGGACTTGCCCCTGACAAGTCGATTGCTAATGATACGTTTTCGTGTTTCTGTTCCATATTTACCGTATATTTGTTCAGCTGTTACTGTTAAGTTTTTCGTATATCTTTTTGTTTAACTGTTCATAAATAACAACGCCTTTTTATTAAATATTGTTTTTTGACACTGGTCTATGTGTAGATAGTCAAATGACGTCAAATGTGTGTTAATTAATTATCTGACGCCTAAGGTGGTATTTCCAGATGGTACAAGCGCCGACACAAAATCCAAACCCTTCACGAAACAACAAACCGCAGTTTAAATAGACGTCTGGAGGTGTCCCAGCTTAAGGACGATACCATAAAAGTCATTCGGTAATATGATCAGATTATTAAACAAAACAGCTCGAACATTTTATAAAGTCAAACACTAATCCAACACATCTTTACATTTTAGCAGACGACACGATAAAAGTCAACCATGCTCATTCAGACGTTCGACAAACATTACTAAATTTAAGCGGCTTACTGTTTCAACTTTGAATATATACCGCCCAATCACTATCAATCATTCAAGGACTGGAATGGGCACGAATTTAAGAAATGACAAATTTACTGTGGAGATCATATATATACTGAGCAAAAAAAGAAACTTTCCTCCATGTTTAAGTTAAATTACTAAAGATATCCACCGTTTTCAGTATAAAACCGATCTATAACTGTAAGTTTCTGTGGACAGTTGTCAACATTTTGCTGCAATTTAAAGTTTTGGTGTGGCACGCTAGCAAAGTCGCGAGGGGTGTAAATTGAAAATCCCAAAAATTAAATGTCTCGGTTAGTAAGGTTTAAAGTGTAAGACTTAAGGAAAGGAAAGCTGGGAAAGGACGTAGTGATGAGATTTTTTTAAAATTCATATTTAAAGCTTCTTTGGTATAATTAAGAGTCAAAATTATCAAAAAAAAGGCTATGTCACCACGCTTTTTTTCCCCATAGACGTCATTGAAAAAGGCACATATTTCTAACTTCAAAATTTCACTTAAAAGAGGTAAAATATTGTCATTGAACATTTTCACAATTGTTTTCATAACATTACGTTTATTGAAAAACAACAATTAATTTTCGATTGCACATATACATATCTTTCAAATCATACAAAAGCAATTGTAATCCTCGTTTCGTCTTTTTATTTTAAAAAGAAAACATATATGGACCGTACCCCAACCACTTTTGTTTTTACCGAAAAATTAATTCAAGATAAAAAAATATGTTCTAATGATCAACTTTTTTTAAAACTTGTATATGTCAAGGTCCTATAACATTTCTTTCAAAACAAGTAAAAAAGATATAGGTCAACTGGCTTCTAACGATTTTTTATTAAAAATTCTTTAAATTACACCCATTTTGGAGTTATTTTGACATTTACAATGTAAAATACTGTACACACAATACACATACACAACACGAAAATAAAATTAGCTCAGTATCTACTTTTATATATGTACTGAAAAACAAAAATCTGATTTATTCTATAGCAAAAGGATACATTCTACTCAGAGCTACCCATACCCCCTATTTTGTTGACAACAAAAATGATCACAAATGACGGAAAAAATACCGTACGCGTTAAAAATTCGAATTTAAAAACCTCCCTGTTTTTTGTCAAATCTCCCTGAGAAAAAAGTCAAATCTCCCTGGTAACCCCTGAAAATATCACATGTATGAATATGGAAAAAAAAAAAATCTTAAAATTTGATATGTTACCATCTTAAATCCTACATTATACCCGTATCTACTAGAATGGAAAAAATGAATTGAATGTTGTTTAACGGCTCATCAACACAGCATAGGTTATTTAGAGCCGCCCCAGAGAGAGGGGAAGGATACATAGGAATCCGGGAACCTGCCCTACTCTTATTATCGAATAGATTCCTATGGTTCTTTAACGTGCTCGGAGGATAGACCGATACACGGGACCGCCCGGTTTACGTCCCCATCCGACGGACGAGGCTAAGGTAAAGTGTCTTGCCCAAGAACACACCGACGGAACTCAGTGCACCACGGAGGATTTAACCCGGGGCCTCCGGTTACAAATCCGCCGCGCTAAAATGAAACAATACTGTTGTCAAAAAAAACCTATGATTTAACAAATAAAATGTTTAGACTTGAAGATGTCAAAACTTGTCCAGCCAACATCAAATAAACTTAATAACGTGTCTGACCACCATTTGCACGGTGCAGGCCATTAGTCTGCGGCACATTTCGTGCTGAATTAATATCCAGTCACCAAATCGACACACTTCAAGATCTGACACAGGCTTTACAGCAAGAACGGCGTAATCTGCCCCACGCACTTATTGCGCGCGCCGCATAATTATGGCCTGCATCGTGCAAATGGTCACACACGTTATTAAGTTTATTTGATCCTGCTGGCGAATTTTAATTTAAATCTTACTTAACTTACCCACCGAGACATTTAATTTTTGTGGTTTTCAATTTAGACCCCTCGCGAATTTGCGAGCATGCCACACCAAAACTTTAGATTGCAGCACAATTTTGACAATTGAATTTTGTCCACAGATAAACGAACTTAATTTTCTGTAGATATCTGTAGTAATTTAACTTAAACATGGAGGAATGTTCTCTTTTTTTTGCTCAGTATAGTATTCGGACATGTGCCAACATTTAACATGCTTTGTTTTCTGCGTTTTACTTCGATAACTGGCCAAATGCCCTCGATTCTTTGAAACCATTTAACAATGCATTCTGATGCGTGTTGATATACCATTCCTTTGTCGTGTGTGTTTAAAAGCATAAACAAATGAAATCGCTGTGAATGTTCAATGTAGGCCTGTTGCCATTTAAACAAAGGTGTCGTGTATTGCCATTTGAACAAAAGTGTCGTCTGGCATTTTCTTTTTCTTTTTTAGCATTTTGCATGTTGTTTAACATTTGACGTGCTGTTTTATGTTCATCAAGCCGTTTTAACATTCACTCTCAAGTTAGCAATATCAATTTTGGATATAAAACATTCGATATGGCTTATTCCATATATACCTATTACCAGTATTTCATTTAATAATTTCTGATATCGGTAAATTTTAGGGATATCACAAATTCAGTTAAATTTGACATATTTTTAATTCATTTTTAGCTCGACTATTCGAAGAATAAAAGGTTATGTAATCACCCCGGCGTCGGCGTCGGCATCCCACATCAAAGTGTGTGTGTAAGCTGTGTTTACAGGTCTATATCTCTTACATTGCTTGTCCTCAACTTAATTTGCTCAACTTAATTTGGGAATTGGTTTCCTTATAGTATGTTGTAAAGGATTGCGTACGTAATTTTGCCTTCTACAAATTCTGACCTTTCCATGGAAGCCAAATTGTGATGGCCCATAAAAGGTGCAATAAAGGCAAATAAAGGCAGATCAAGACAGATCAAGGCAGCATGTAAGCTGTTGTATATATCTATAACCCTTAAACTATTTTTCTTATGTCACAGAAATTTTGGTTTGGGATTTCTTATAGCATTTTTCATCTTATTCATACTTCACCCATATTGGGGCATGGGCTCCACCTTACCCACTCCCTCCCAAACTCTCCCAACCCGAATCCTGTTTTTACACATTTTTTCAATTTTCCATCCGACCTTTACCCACCCCACCCCACCCCACCCTGAAACCCCATTTGTTTTTTTTTACATATTTCTGTGTTGTTTTGGTTTATCAATTATACACCTATAGCTATGTTGCGCCCCCCCCCCCCAATTCCCCTTCTCCCCACCCCTTCCCCCATCCCATCATCACCACCACCCGAATGTTTGTGATTTTTTTTTTTTCATATCTCGATGTTGTTTTCTTTTATCAATTTATCAGTTTGTTTCGCCCCCACTATCACCACCACCCACCACCTGAATGTTTTTGTGTGTGTGTGTGTGTGTGTGTTTTTTTTTATCAAATCTACACCTATAGCAATGATGCGCCTCCCCCTACCCCCCCCCCCCCCCCCCCCCCCTCACACACACACGTGTTATTTTGTTTTATCAATGTATCAATATGTTTCGTCCCCATCGGCCAACCATCCCACCACCCCATCATCACCACCACCCGAGTTTTTATTTTCATTTTATCTTCCATTATTTGGATATTAATTTCACCCCAACCCCACCCCCACATTGTTTTAGCCTTGTTTTCTGATGGAATATGTATTATTCTCTGAAAAATCGAATAGTCGAGCTGCACTGTTCTCCGACAGCTTTTGTTAGATGCAACTGTCAATCAAAAGTATCGAAAATATCAATAAAAATTTAAATGCGGATATCGCTAAATAGGAAATAAATGCTGAAGTTTAAATTCTTCTTGAGATCGTGATCAGAACATGTTATTAAATTTAATATTTTCCCTAGGTAAACGTATTTAAAACATTTGTTTGAATTTGTGTTAACTAATTATTAAATGTCGATTGTTGCTTTTTAGTTGAGAAAATGTTATGTTGGACCAACTTCGCGATGTAAATGTTATTTTAACAGTACGTTAACAATTTGATTTTGTATTGTGTTCCCAACGTGGTTTTAATTGTTTTATTTTTTGTTATACCATCGCATGTTGTAATCCATATTGTGTTATCGAGTTTCGATAGTTAATTATTACAACGGAATTTTTCTTCTAGTTTGCCCCATTAACCCATGAAACAGACATGGTCAAATGTCAAAAGGTCGTCAAACCCAGCCACGTGAATATACCCGCAATTATGTTCTCAACTGGGCGTCGTTTAGGACATTGACTTAAGTTCACGGAAAAGTCAACTCGGGGTAGGCTAATTAGATTTTTTTATCATTGAATTATTGGCAAAATGTATTGTTCAATATATATATTTCTGCCACGGAGACACACGGATATCTATGGAGTCATTTTGTTTTGTGACCTTATTTTTTTTTTTTATAGACAATATGTTTTTCTTTTTTGTTTCGGTATAGTAATATATACGTGGCTGTATCTGATTAAATCATAAATCGGTCTAAATTTAATAAAATAAAAAATTCAAATGAGGTCCGCAACGTGTATAGTTGACGCCTTAGTATACTCGTAGAACAGTAGAACAAAACGCTCATGTCCGTTCCAAATACATTTAGAATGTGCTTACCGGTAGAGAAAAAAATATACGTACCGCGGTCTTATGTTGGTATCGATGATCTTTAGGTTCCGCCCCATGAAAGAAATAATTCCTGTAGAAATATTGTATTAAATTTGTTAATTAAAAAAGACAAAAAAAACAACAACAACATATTGTAATGAAACTGTATTGTTTACCGTTTACTTTTCGCCTCTCACGCAAAGGGAGTCGGCGCGGTGTTGGGATGGTGTCCATATGGTTTGGTATAGAGTCCTAAGCTCCGAAATCAGCAAAAAAAAACTGTTAAAGAACCTTGTGTTGGTTAAACATCAGCTGCAATAATAATCAAATCAAAATTAACAATAATTGCATGGCGCTTTGTGAGTTTGTCTGTCCGTCCGCCTTTTAGCTTTATTTTATAATCGCAGCTCCTTCAAAATTGCTTGTCTGGAATGTCAGGAAACTTTCACAGAATAATATATACTGAACAAAATGCCTAATTACTCACTTTTGTATCTTAACTAATTTGTTTTATTTTAAATATATTTTAGATACTTGTATGGTAAGTATTTTGTTTTGAGTATTATATTGTACAATATTTATTGTTTGTATAAACTGTTTCATCTTTTGAGAGTTACCCACCCTTTATATGAAAACATGAAATTTGCTGAAAAAACATAGCACGAATCGAAGTCCTCTTTAAGATAGAGACTTCTTGAACTTGGTAGGAAATAATATAAAAAAACATAAAAGTTTGACCCATTTATTGCAGATAAATAAAATGTATAATAAAATGAAACATGGATAATCCTAAATTACCTCCCTTTTAATTGAATATCGTTTGAAACTGAAGTAACTGTAATTCACAGTTAACATGAAATGTTTCAAAAAAATCATTTGCAAACGCATTTATAGTGGTGATACTAGTAAAACATGATGTCAAAATGATGTTGGTTAGCATATTTTAGCATTAGGGACATCGAAAGCTGCACTAAATCGAAGTACTTAACACAATCGTATGCACCCTGTTGTATAAGTGTTATAAAATATTTCTAACAAACACAACGACTTGAAAGCTTTTATGTTCAATCAATCAGAGCAGACGATTTATACTCGTTATTTTGCAGTTCAACCGTATCTCTAATCAAGCGTAAAATACACAAAACAATGAGGCAATTATTGACATATTATTGGCTAACTAATATAAGGTTTATCCTATACAGTAATGGTTTTAATAATGTCTGGGATAATCCCATGAGTGTTAGTTTTAAACTATTTCCTTTAATATTTAAACAAAGATTAATAGATAATTTCATGCAACAATGGAGATCTGATATAGAAGGCAGTATAGTTTTAACGCTATATAAGGTGATGAAAGAGAATTTTGATTTTGAAACATATCTAGAAACATTATGCTCCAAACAATTAAGAAGTTATATAACAAAAATAAGATTATCCGCTCATTGTTTAAGAATAGAAACAGGGAGATACTCAAGAGGGAGAACAGAGAGAAACGAAAGAGTGCGCGAACTTTGTAACACTAACGATATTGAAGACGAATACCATTTTATTTTGATCTGTACTACTTACTCTAATATTAGAAACAAATACATTCCTAAATATTACACAACTAGACCAAGCATGTTTACATTTGTGGAATTGTTGCAGTCATTAAACAAAAAGATTATTCTTAGTTTAAGTAAATTCATTTCCGATGCACTTGTATTAAGGCTATCTACATCCATTTTAACAGACTGAAAAAACACTAGATATCTTATTTTAGAACATCCTCGTTTGTCATTGACATACCATAATATGTGTATGTTTTTGATTGTTTAAATAAGTATGCAACGAAAAAAAAAGTAGTGATTATTTTGTTGTATTTGCAATGTTAAAGGGAGTACATCAGGCTTTTCAAAGGGGTCTAGGGGTCCGACTTAAAACTGATAAATAATGATATCTTCTATTTTAAAGCAACTAAACATAATGAATGATCCTAAAAATGACCCCTTAGTTACAAGGAAATTCATTCTGTACAGTAATACGTGCTATCCTAGGTTACGCACCAGGGTTAATTTCAGCATTGTATGCCCGATTCCGTCCTAGCTATATGGTGTATTTGAAGTTTAAACATTAACAATATGGTTCAATCATCATATTTTGATGGATATAAGTGTTTTATCATGAATTGGAACATTTCTATAATGTAAGATATTTCTAGAAAAATCCTGATGTACTCTCTTTAATATCTGTCTGTGTGTATATTATAATTATCATATATTAACTGTAATAGTTTAAGTCAATAAAAGTATCTATCTATCTATCATATTTTTAGGTGGGTACATAGGAATTTTGACTAGTAATCCAAAATTACAAAATCCAAGAGGGTAGCAAACGTTTGAAATAGACTCGCTATTGGTCTAGAACCGTAAGGGTTTTCTTGATACGGGTACTTGATCTTGGCATGAAGATGGTACACAATTAACTATTTTTATTGGATTTTCGTAAGACTTGACAAGTATAGTATGGTTATGTTTAGGTGGTCCTTACTTTTGCTGTGTAATTTGGTAATAATTTGCATATACCACCAGTTCCCAGTGGATTACAGAAAATATAGAATGGTGTTATGTTTCACTTCCATGATGTAAGCTATGTGATAAATCATTGTTCAGAACAAATTGGAAAAAAATAAAATATATATATATATATATTGCATTAAAAGCTTTATGATCGGCCATTAAAAAAAATAGGGTCGGACCACCGGAACTTGTTTGCCCCCTGCTATATTTAGGGTTAAAAAAAAGGACTACCTAGCCCCCAGAATAACTGTTTTAGTATTTTATAGATATAATAATACTATATGTCATTTGGAAAGCTCAAAATATGCACTTTCTAAAATAGTAAAGGTATTTAAATTTGGATACGAAGTAAAAACTTCATAAACATATTTTGGGGGCCAGGTGGTCCGAACCAAAATATCGGCAGCTTCCTGTAAAATCCAATATGAGCTCCACAGCTAAAAAGAATA
>JAWPHD010018970.1:0-37664 GCA_037043455.1 Cyrtodaria siliqua
TCTAATTACCTCCTTGTAGACTTCGAAATTGGCGGGTTGTTGCATTGATTCGCGTCTTCTCGGCTGCATTTGTCTCTATTTACTGCGTGTTTCTTGAATCATTTCGACTTGAAAGAATGCGTCTTAGTACCGTCACATGTCAGAAAGACTTAAGTCGACATGTTCGTCAATCAAATAAGTTTAGTTGCTGTATGGCGTCTTGACTAGTTATATTTCAATATGTCGATAAGAAATTTGACGACTTAATCAAATTTATTACGTCATGTCGTCATCAATATTGTACACTTACTGACATTAAACACGACACATCGTGTTCTCCGTGGTTCATTCCTAAATTTGGTTGAATTCCGTTTAGCGGTTTAGAAGGAGATGCGGTAACGGACAGACGGACGGACGGACAGAATGACAAACGGAGGCGATTTTAATATACCTTTTATTTCAAAAACGTAGGTATAAATATGGTATATTAAAGAGTAAACAGAGGTATCATAAAAACCAAATAAAAAAAGATAAATAAAGAAAAGAATGTAACAAAACGCCAGCGCAACTCTACAGTAGATATAAATAAAACACGATGTAAATTCGAAATCAGAAAGTGGCCCGCAACAGCAACTGCACCTTTTAGGCCATAATCTGCAAACAATTATCAGTAATAGGTTGAGAACCTAACTCGTATAATTAAACCAAACAATTAAAAGCAAGTAAAATCTCGCTAAAAAGGGCTGTGACCATATCCAATACGTTATTCATATGTATACAAAAAGAAACGGTAATCTAAAACAATAATAGTAAATACGGCACATGCACATGCCCTTTCATCACCAACCTGTGGCTGATACGCCACAAGGGAAGTCATGACTGGCCACCATTATCGACCGTAATTAACCTTTTCCTCACCACGGTAGCCTAGACACCCAGTGATCCTCGGCGAACGAGTGGTGAATGAGCTGCCGCCTTACCTCAGTCCAGACATCAACCATAATATATGCAATGTCCGAGGCATAACAACCACCAACTCAGAGCAACCACACAACTCTACCCAACAAAATACCCCAACATTAAAACATAAACTCACGTGTTGAACCGAACAGACCCCAGTTCGATGCCCATAAATATCAATATGCTGCAAATGGATACGCTAATCACCCCCAAGATAGCGTGATACAGGCATATGCCAACATACTCACTTCTGTAGCAACAAAAGATGCAAGCACAGCCATAGTTGGATTCACGGCACATCTACAAGCATGTGCAATTTTGAACAAGATGACTAAAATGGCACTGAATAGCTCACCTGATTATCTTCGCAAAGATGGAAACTGTTTAAAAAAAGCTTATAATTCATAACAGATGGTGCAATATCACACATTACTGCACCCGCGTTAAGGTGTATATGGTGGGGATCTCAATGGTGTACTATGTCAGAAGGGGTGGGGATGAACCCCGGGGCCAATGCTGGTGGGATGGTTGTATCCGTCTGTTCATGCCCAGTGAGTGTATATGAGAAGATGGTCAATTCAAAATTGCTCTGCGCAAAGTAAGAATTTTTAAAACGCGCGGCATTATCGGAATTCTCAAAATGTGCGGTTCAATTCCGGAATCGTCCGTGCGCACAGTAGGAATTAGCACACATTAAGGATATTTTGGTTCTAGTGGTTAATTGTAATACTGACGGCAAAGGCCTTCGTTAATAATGCTGGAAGAACTTGTGGCTCAAACATTTTGCTTGTATGTAAAATAAAAGCAATAATGTATGTTTAAATTGCAAGTAAACGCATGATGCAACATGTGTTTATCTCCTCATTGTCTATGAAATGTATATTAATATCCACTATTTATTAAGTATCATTCAAATATTCAAATGCCATTAATAGCAATACCATAAACTGGTAATTTATTCTCAAACGGTCTGTGTAAATGATTGATTTAGTACATTTGGCAGACGACAGATGTTCTGAACAATAAGAGAATTTGACATTTAATATATGTGTATATCTTATATGTATCAGTATAATGCTTTAATAAATATGATTAAAACAGGCAAATGCAATTAGTAGTAGTTGTAGCTTTAACACGCATGCTTGTAGCATGCATTGAGTAATTGGCGTGTTTGTTATTTGACAGATGTTCAATATTTGAATGCATTTGTAGATGTCAGTATATACGAAGTTATATGGCAACAAACAAGGGTCCCATGTTTTTATAAAGAGATCATAGGAAATCTCTAAAATATATATGGAATGCCCAATTTGAGCCGTTATTAGAAATATTATTGTCTGTGCCGCGTTTTGTTTTTTATTTTTAGCCGGATTGCGTAGCAAATCCAGGCTTTTTTTTGGCGATTTTCGTCTATCTTCTGTCCGTCCGTATGTCCGTCTACGCGTTTTGGCGTTTTGGTAAACGTTTTTGGTTAAAGTTTTTGTTTTTCCTCATTTCTCTAAAACGAATTGCCGGAAAGCTTTTAAACAGTTAAAATGGTGAACTCGAAATCCGACGTTAGCACCACTGTGCAACACTTGTTTATATTTTCTTAGCCATAATGTATCTCCTTATTTCAGTAATATAAATCCGCGCTTTATTGTTGGAGGGCTTTAGCTTGTTTTCTCAATAATTAAGTTCATGTTAATTATTTACCAAACCAAACTATGATTTTGTTTTATACATTTTATCTTTTATAAAAGACGGATGAAACAATTAAGCATAACTAAATAGAAATAAATAGGTTTCAAACACTACATTCCTTTTCAAACCCCAACACAAACTCGTACTTCGCGCAAAACATTCTCAAATTGCGCCGACACATGGTGCATGTTTTATATCGATTAACCCCTTGCGCAATTCCGGAATAGTCTTGCACAATTCCGGAATCGTCGGGCATTTTAAGACTTCTTACTTTGCGCAGAGCAGTTCCGGAATCGTCCATATTCTCACATTGCTTATAAATATATATGGTTATATGGTGGGGAGTTCAACGTTTTCCAAGTTAAGACCTTTGTGCTACATGTCCCCAGTGGGGACGGACCCTGGGCCGATACTGGTTGGATGGATGTATCCCCATCTTTATGCTCAGTAAGTGTTCAGAGAAGAAAGTTGACTCTTTTAAGGTTTTTCCCTATACAAGTTTGTGTAAAACATGTGACCTCTGCGGTAGTGCCAAATTTGACCCCATGGTCACGATTTGAACGAACTTGATAGAGGATCATATACTTATGGTACATGCACAATATTAGACCTATAGCTTTACCTCTTATACTACATGCAATATATGAGAGCTCTATACCTTGTGTCCTCAGAGGAGAAGATGTTTTCATTTTGAATCTATATGTCTATGTAAAACAAGTGATCGCTGGGGCGTGGTCAAATTTAACGTCAGGGTCGCCATTTAAAACTTGGTAGAGGGCTAATGGTAAATGCGTAATAGTAAACCTCTAGCTCATGTAGTTTCAGAGAAGAAGGTTTGTTTAAGATTTTCTTAGTCTATGTCCAATTTGTAGACACAAATACAGGGTCTACTCAAGCCACGCGCACTATCGATCAATGACACTTATCGCGATATTTGAAGGTAGATACTTGCCTCAATTTCATATCTGTGCAAACAATTATGACGCAACACATTCCTTTGACACGTCAAGCTTTTGGACGTGTCAAACTGGTATATCGCCCGGTTAGATGTTTATAGAATTATATTAAAGAAACACACGGAAATCTTGAAGTATTTATCAAGCATTGAAATTAGCGTCTCAATTTATTTATCCAGTATAATTTTAACGCTGCTTGCATATACCAGGGCTTTATATGACGATTATTATTCCAGCATATACATGTAATTAAAATAATAAATATTATAGTTTTGAGTTTTCATTTTTTTTTATCTTATCCTACCATACGTTAACCTAATAATAGTATTGGTGCCATATTATCAACAGTTACTGATATGCAAAAACAATTTCTTTATACTATTCGTATAATTAATATTAATGATTGAACAAATGAAAGTTATGTAGAAAAATTATCGTAACGCCGTGAGTTTTGCTTTAAATCAAGATAGCCGTGTGTCCCTTTAATATTTATCGCCTAGCCTATAATACATTATTTAAAGAGACACATGGACTCTTGAAATGGGATGAATCATCAAAAGAATCACGCCGGTTTGATTAACCCAATATCATTTTGACTTGAAATCTGCTTGCTTCTACATTCTCACATGTAAATACGCATGTTGCAGATACGTTGTATCCATTTGACAAACTAAACCAAATGTAATGGTGTGTTATTTAAGGATTATAGGCCCTCCACCACTTTACCAATTTAGAATGCGCTACGTCTAAACCACATGCTGTCATTTCAACGGATATATATATAAAGAGAGATAAGTGTTATATATATATGTACATGCGTGTGCTATAACACTATCTCGTCTTGTCTCTTTCTGTTTTCTTATCCTTGTTATTGTAATAAAAGCGATCTTAGAATTCGATGACACGGGCCATATTCCAACGACCCACTCCACCATAAGCATGAACAATTTAAGATAATGCAATTATTCCGGCTAATAATCTACTCTAATTTAGCACGTTAAACAGTGAACGTATAACTGAACTATGGCGCGGGTTTTGGGATGAACAAATTATGACGTCAAAAAGAAGGCGGGTCTTATGTTTCGGTCAGGAGCTGCGTTCGTACTAATGGATAGTTTTACGTCTTAAACACATATGTAAACCCTTCAACAATATACAAACGATATATTATGCATTTCAAATCAAATATATTTCGATAGAATCATCAAAGATTGGGGCCACTGAAGGCAGATTAAGAAGATTAAAATAAAGACCCCAAGGTACCCCGTTTCGCCATATAAGCCAAGATGCGACCTTGGGGTCTTAAAGATAAGCGGCGTCCACGTAATGCGAACGTCTGCCCTGGGGCCCGTGTCGGGTGGGCGGGCGGGGTGATTTGGGGTAATATTTTTGTCGATTTGTCGTGTTTAATGTCAATAAGTGTACAATATTGATGACGACATGACGTAATAAATTTGATTAAGTCGACAAATTTCTTATCGACATATTGAAATATAACTAGTCAAGACGACATACAGCAACTAAACTTATTTAAATGACGAAAATGTCGACTTCAGTCTTTCTGACATGTGAAGGTAAATCGTACTAAGTTGTAATCTTTCAAGTCGATATGATTCAAGAAACACGCCGTTAGTCGAGAAAATGGGGTCGAGAAGACGCGAAACATTGCAACAACCCGACAATTTCGAAGTTTAAATAGAGATAATTAACGCAACAACTGGTGACCCTTAAACGTTTCCATACAGAAAGACTGAAGTCGAAATGTTCGTCAATTAAATAAGTTTAGTTGCTGTATGTCGTCTTGACTAGTTATATTTCAATATGTCGATAAGAAATTTGACGACTTATTCAAATGTATTACGTCATGTCGTCATCAATATTGTTCACTTATTGACAGTTATTGACATTAAATACGACAAATCATGTTCTCCGTGGTTCATTCCTAAGTTTGGTTGAATTCCGTTCAGCGGTTTAGGAGGAGATACGGTAACGGACAGACGGACGGACGGACGGACAGACGGACAAACGGAGGCGATTTATATATACCCTATTTTTGTCTTCAAAAACGTGGGTATAAATATGGTATATTAAAGAGTAAGCAGAGGTATCATAAAAGCGAATTTAAAAAAGAAGAGAAAAAAGAAAAAGAAACCAATGGTCCAATAATTCTGATAACCGTTTTGTGAACAAATATGGCCATAGATGTCTGCTAATAGTATTTTTTAATTCGTTATGCAGATAAGTTAGTTCGTAATGTAGATAAGTCAATTCGTTATGTAGATAAGTCAATTTGTTATGTAGGTAAGTTAATTCGTTATGTAGATAAGTTAATTCGTTATGTAGTACAGTCAATTCGTTATGTGCAATTGTTAATTCGTTATGTCCATAAGTTTAATTCGTTTTGTAGATAAGTTACTTCGTTATGTAGATAAGTCAATTCGTTATGTAGAGGTGTACCGGAAGTAAATCAAATCCCATTGAGTCTAATGCAATATTGTCCAAGCTTTCTAGCTAACCATATTTCAAAATGAAATTCAAACTAAGATTCACTCACATGTTCTTAGTCATGAGACCTGCCTCTCTAGAAAACTGATGAGAATAGTAGGGGTCATGTGGCATATAAGAAAATAAAATTCTGATCTTATTGACACCGTGAACAAACTGCATTCATTCGGCACCTCTTAAATGTGTTCTACTTTCACTTTCAAAGCTTTCAAGTTGATAAATAAAATGATTATACAACCATGCAAATGGTTTTTAGCTATCACAAACAATTCAATAAAGTCATTTAAGCCAGAAAAACAGGCATTAAATACTCAAAAATGCCTTTTATCACCAAAAAAAGTTAGGGATTATATATTTGGGAACTCCTTTCGACTACACCAGGCATGAATACCACAGTGATTTACTTCCTGTATACCTAGATAAGTTAATTCGTTATGTAGGTAAGTCAATTCGTTATGTAGATAAGTCTCTTCGTTATGTAGATAAGTCAATTCGTTATGTAGATAAGTCAAATCGTTATGTAGATAAGTTAATTCGTTATGTAGTCCAGTCAATTCGTTATGTACAAGTGTTAATTCGTTATGTAGATAAGTCAATTGTTATGTAGTCCAGTCAATTTGTTATGTAAAATTGTTAATTCGTTATGTAGATAAGTTGCTAGTAGAGCGTCTTCAGGCCCTCTTTGGCCTATCCGGGAGATCTTGTTATTGGCTTTTTTCGGCGCCAGCCGTTTAAGCTGGCTTTTGGCCTCGCAGGAGGTGTGTCTATGTAAGCCTATCAAAACTCGAGTTGAAAGCGATACAGAAATTATGAAAGTCTACAGTGTTTATTAAACTGAATGCTGATTGGCTAAATCTGTCTGACAAGGCCAAAGGAAACTAGTAGATTTGTTTATAGAGTGTAGATGTTGATAAATGGTATATCGTTAGGTGGTTTGTTACGCTGTACTTCAATCGTGACCGGAAAAGATAAAGAAAGGAATAGAAATGCTGAAATTGCAAAAGAATTTTTCTGTTTTCTTGCAAAGTGCATTAATTTTACATGGTAACTTGTAAACCCTATTAAAAATTACATATTGCCATGATTTCCTAGTCACGTGATTTTTCAAGGTGCCTTGGATGTGATTTTCAGCCAAGAAAAACAATCAGACGACGGAAGGAGTGATTGTCAACTTTTTAGACTAGCAATGATGACCAAAATACTCTTCTCTGAAACCACAGCTACAGCTTTGATATTTTGCATGTAGCAATATCTAGTTTTCCTTTATCAAGTTTGTACAAATGACCGGCAAAGCATAACACTAATCAATTGACAAACCAAATTAGATATTGTTTGCATTAAAATATGTGACCATCAAAACGAAGGGGAGGTGCCTTTGAAAGGCAAAGCATAACACTAATCAATTGACAAACCAAATTAGATAGTGTTTACATAAAATATGTGACAAGCAACACGAAGGGGTGGGGGGATGAAACCTTATCAAAAATTGAAAATGTTGATTTGGGCCCCACCTTCCTCCCGAGTTTCTAAAACATTCCAACGCCACTGTAATGTGCGTCAGAAATGACCATTCGTAAACAATAATACATCTCAAAAATAAGATGTATGCATAAGGAAGGGAAGGGATTAATGTTTTATCTCTGGAACTCTGTAGCATTAATTCGTATACTCCAGTTCAATCTACAGTTCAATCTACTGAGGATGACGTTATTGCCACACATATCACTCGTGCATTACTTTCACGGTTGGGGTAGACAAAAAGCAAAACAAACTGCCCCTAATTACATAAAAATCCGTATAAAGCTCGTTTTATTTTGCATTCTAGTGCCTTTAACTTCTTGACTTACTGCCGTTAAAGATCACGTTAAACAATATTATACTAAAACTTATGAAATCTCTGGGATTAATTTATTTTGGTCTAAAATTCAGACGTCCTTCATAAATTTGCAGTAAACGTCGTTTCATCTACACAACTCAACTTTTATAATCGGTCACTTTTCAAAGATTTATATATTTTTTAATAATTCATAGTTTCATTGGAAACTTTAACTGGCGTCGTTTAACAAATATCGCTAGCGATTTATAAAACTTATTCTGCCTTGATTGGACTAAAACCTAGGTGATTTCCAGTTTTTAGTATTCGTGTTATTTTCAAAAAAGCTTGGTGACCGATTATAAAAGTTGTATATAAGATCTCTTATAAAAGAGTAGTGTATAAGTACTTATGACTTTTCTACACTATATACAACCTTACCGCATCACCTTATCAAAGACAAGCTTTTTGCTCTTATTCACAAAACTTTCGCTAGAGAACAAAACTACATTTTTGGCCTGTAACAATATTAAAGCGTTTTTTACTAACGGCATTTTAGACAATTACACTAAGAAGTTTGTGAAGCACTCATTTCCTATTATTTTCGTCAGGTATGGAACAACCGTTTATAGACAAATTGTTGGTATCCCTATGTATACGAACTGTGCACCTCTTGTCGCAGATTTGTTATTGTATTGCTTTGAAAGAGATTTCATGTTGAGTCTTTCATCCGATACTTCCGACGCATCACGTCGCCACAGAAGTCAGTTGATGAGAGTCCTTGTCGCAGAAGGGTTCTTAAAATACTTTTATATTTTAAAAATAGATCAGGGTTTGATATTGTTAATTATCCTCACTTAGATGGGGATGTTCTCCGTGCTACTTCTTATGGGGTCTATATTTCTCAACTTATTCGCTTTTCTAGAGCTTGTAGTCGAGTTGAGGACTTTAATATTCGTAATCTGTGTATATCTAAAAAAACTACTCCAGCAGGGCTACCGTTACCATAAACTTTGAAAAACCTTTACAACATTGTATTATCGTAATCCAGATCTTCTTTAAAATATAAAAGTAATGTAAGAACTCTTCTGTGACAAGGACTATCACAACCTGACTCTTTGGTGATGTGATTTACAAACTTCGTAAGATCATTGGTCATAATCACTTTCATCAGTCTTTATTAAACGTGTTAAAACGTTTATCAAAAGAGGTTATGACCCTATCAATTTGCAACGAACTGCATGTTTAGTGGTGGACCCATTTACATGTATGCTTTCCTCTTTGATTGTGCGATGACCGGACATATTGTGGACGTCTATCAGAACCCTTATAAGACGGTCGCGTTTGACTTTAATCTTATCTTGTCGTACTCGTAACTGTTTATTCTCTTATTGCTCTGGCTTCTGCCAATCATTCAGTACTTACTTTGTGGCTTTCTAGGATTTTTTATATTATATAATACATGATCATGCATGTGCTTTACTTATATTGCCTATTAATGCTGCCGTGTTTGTTAGAGAATACAACCTGTCGGAGATATCTTTATTTACATTTTCCCGCTTATTGGGATGACAATAGGGTAAGAGTGAGGATTGGTGCACCCTAGAGACTGGTTTAATCCCCAGCGGCCCCTTTTTGGCCACTGACCGTTCCAAGGCCGTAGCCCTATTGTCAACACTTTTGTGTTTGTGATGGCTTATTTTGCCTTTTATTCATCTTTAAAGTTGTTTTTGTTTCTGTGTGTGTGTTTGTGGTTGACTGTCGTTCTGGAATGCTACTTTTCCTGTTCGATTTTTATATCTACTTTTAATGTTCAAAGTTATATAGGCCACCATGTGCTCAATGCTACTTAACGGAATACATAAATTAGATATAGCTTGATCATTTAATATATTTTAAAATGAATGTCTATTTCTATCAAAATAAAGAGTAGAACAAAATATGTACATGCTGCCTGAATAGTAGGGTGACCATGGCCAAAATCGATGATTATTTTAAGGGGTAGGTGGTAACGAAAATAGAACAAAACATATTATATTTCAAAATGTTTGTCTTGGTCTGAAGTTTATCAACAATCAGTAAAAATTGACAAAAATGAGGGAGAGCCAAGTAAACCAATAAGGTATCAAGATGGTCGCCATTTTTGTAAAGATTGGTATGGAGCTTATAGGAAGACAAAATACCATAGGTCAATACTTATGAGTATAGTTTTAGCAATTTAACACTTATGTTAACCTATTAGAGAAAAATAGTTGTCCTTATTTTCAAAAAAGAGGTCAAAATCTAGGTCAATACCGCAAATTATTTTTAAAAAACGTGTAAGCCCTATAATATTCAAAATGTATTATACAATTGTTTTTGTTTTTAATTCAACTTTTTCTCTAACTTTAAAAGCTTTAATTAACTTAGAGAGGATAAAATTGAACAAAATGTTTGCGGTATAATATATCTTGCTACTGCAATGTGATATTTTAGTAAACGTTTAGTTTTATGTAATCTTGTAAAGTTGTTTATTTTAACTACAATGTATTCTAAATAATTAAGAAGTAGTCATAACAAACTACTCTAAAGTATTTCTCCTCATATGACTACTTTACCTAGGAGTATTTTACCGAGCACCGGTAAAGTTTATGAAGAGGTAATATTCAAATGTAAACTGTAGACATTAGAATAAAGTTGCTGTTTGAACAATTCCATTAAAATCAGAAACGTTACAGCATGTTACAAGGAAGTTAGTTACCCCCACCCACTCTCCCCGAAACAGATGATAGTTTTTTACTTCATCTATCAAATGTGCATATCAGTTACTGATTTGGAGAGCACATGCTAAATATGCCAGACCCAACAGAGTGTGGCAAGACACATGTCCTCATGTTATGAACCAGCTGTTACCGACCAGAATTACTTAGTGAGTTAGTCTGCTTCTGTGATGATCAATGCATTGATGTAAGTTCATCAAATGAACAGCCGTGTGCATAATTGTGCATGTATTTGCACAATATTATGCAAGTTATTCGTTAAATGAATAGCCGAGAGATTTATTTATTATGATTATATCACAACGAGATGTTACACATACTGATGTAAAATGATAAAACATAAATGTTTTCGTAATCAGAATATTATTTTCAATATGTAAGAATGTATACTGAAAACCTGTGTATTAGTAAACTTGACCAAATATGCTCAAATACGCTAAGTACATGCAGCGTGTATAAATAGTACATATATATAGAAGTGGATCGCGCCGTAGGCACATACCATGACTCATCCAATCACATTAAACTGACATCGGACCGACCAGTCATAGCATAACACTTATAGCATCAGAGTCAAGCAATGGAGCTACTTGTTAAGTATTTGGTGTGACCCGGCCGGGGATCGAGCCCACGACCTCCAGCATATGATCCAAAGCCACCCCCGCTGCACCGTGGTTGACATGAATTTCAGACGTGTAAGTCTGTACTAATGGTTAATTGATGAACTAGATACCGTATACTAATAAATGACAGATTCAATCATTGAATGGAGCACGGGTCGTTAAATCAAGCCAAATCGAGTCCTAATTCCTAAGGAGAATGGGCTCATCGACTCCGTTGCATTTATATTGGACCAATGCATATATTCCGCCCTATTGTCTCTCTGAGAAATAAGGGGCTATTCAGTCAATGCCAGGTTTAAATTTTTGGGCATAAGTTCAATCCTTGAGCATGGATTAATACAGTTCTAGGTATTCCACGTAAAAGAAATGAGTGGCCATTCAAATAATGTAGAATAAATGTGACAGAGCTTCATTTCAATTCAATTTGCTGATTTATCATACGGTGGAATAAACTCTTTTTATGTTTCCTACATCATTGAAAGACATCGTACGTGACCATCAGATACCTTTTTTTGAAACCCAATACGGAGATATAATATACCTTACATATAGAAATCAATGAACGTGATGTATGATGATTGTAAAATAAACCCGATCAGGTTATATATCCCAAACGTGCTTTTCTCACAGAGTTCAAACTAAATTGTTTGACAATATTCCTAATGGTTGAGAATAATGCATATTTATTGAATTAAAATATATGGTATAATAACGAAGAACAAACATAAATTTAAAATGTTTACCCGCCACGCCCCACGCCCCACGTTACCAAGCAGTTGGGTACTTTATTAATAAACCCGATGTTGTTTTAAAATCGAGTTGTATTTATATCGTTTAACAAGCTAAGCAGCTTATACACATACCACTCTTAATGGCGCAGATGACAACCTTAATTTGGCATGATCTTGATGTAAGACAAGTTGTTTTTGTTTGAATGGTATTTTACGTCATTTTAGCACATATTAGACCATAAATATCAATCGGTTGAGGCAGATCACACCATTTGTCAAGGGTAGAACCTGTACTCTCTATCTTCCGCCATCCACAAGAATCGACACTTTTTCACTTGACAAGTCGGGCTTCCAATGGGATTCGAACCTGCAGAAAATCCACTCTCTAACAACGCCGATACGGGTTGCATCGTACGGAAGCGAATCAAATGCTTCAGTAACTAACAAGCACATGTTAACTAAATTTTCATTGAAACTGTAGATATTGAAAAACGTTGTTACCTATAGCGTAGACAGTTGTTATCTTTAAATAGCGTTAACATGAAAAGTTGTTACCTTTAGCGTTAGCGTTGTTACCTTAAAAGACAATCAAATTACCCATGTTTCCATACCAAATAATAATAAAAGTATCATAAAGCATTTTCTGTACAACTTTAGTCCCATTTCTTTAAGATTACCCCACCCCTCAAAACATGCTAAAAAAGTAATTTTAGCAATATTTCAAATGTCAATAAATAAAAAAAATGAATTTTCCTAAGCATATCAGGGTCATGTCTGCACTCATAATGCTCTTGCATGTCAGGAAATGCTAAGTTTTACATACCTTCTCCGGCGTTTTAAAAAGTTATTCAATGCTGATCTCCCCGTGAGTCAAAATCTGCCATTTTACCTACTTTTTGGAAGTTTTTGCTAGTTGAGCATTTTTCTATTTATAGCCTCCAAAAAACAAAAAAGAATGCATATTCCAATACACCAAAATAAACTTAGAAGTACTCAAAACTGAAAGCAACATCAAACATGGGCTTCATAATTATTATAAATACCATCTATGGACCTAAAAGACGCTTAGTTGATTTCTTTCTTATTTACATGGACATTCGTGCGAAACTGAGGAGTGCCCACTTAGTCTACAACTAAGCATGTTGTGCTCCGCAGAATAATTCTCTGTTTATAAATTTTCTAATAACTTTGATAAATAACGCATGAAAATTATGACGACCGATAATCTTCCTAAGTTTGTAAATCACATCTCCATAAAAGACGGGTTGTGATAAACCTTGTCGCAGAAGTGTTTTAAGATTGCTATTATATTTTTCGAGCAGGTCAGTGTTACAATAATAAAACTTAGGACAAGTCTTACGTAAGTAATGGTTACGGTAACCCTTTGGAGGAGTTTTTCAGTAATGTTAATATTACGAAGGTTGAAGTCCCCAACACGGCTACAAGTTTACAAAACGAATTAACTGAGAAATATACACGCCATAACAAACAGTATTGGGGATATCCCCATTTAAATGTGGATAATTCACAATATCGAAATTATCATTCGGACATCAGTTGGTTGATATTGGATGTGTTCATGTCGATATGTAGCGTAAACAGGACAAAGAATGTTGAAAAACCTTGGTGGCGACGATAAAGTTGAGAAAAAAATGCAAAGTTCGAACGGGCTAAACGTCCCTGGCGTCAAATTATGCATCTTTCGATAACAATTTTGGGAGGTCTGCGAAGCTTAAACATGACTACACGGAACTGCTTTCCCCGATTTTTTCATTTCAAGGCAAATAAAAAACAACGGATAAATAGCAAAGCATACCCACCTTGTTTACTTGTATTTTTGGCGTTGGAGCTACCTCGGAAGTGGCGATGGAGTACTTTTGCATATAATTCCAAACGGAGGTAGCTCCACTGATTACCAGCCGTGGTACTGGTTCTACCCAGGAAGACAATCAAGAAGTAGCTTAGAAGCGAATCGCTTACAACAGGTACAGAATACAGTAAGGTATTTAGCCTGGTTCCCTGACCTCCCACAATGCTTTGCACATTGTGGGAGGCCAGTGATGTCATCGCTCTAACGTCGTTCAATTTGGCGGATTATTTAATAAAATAAACGTATTTTGTCACTATGTTAATGTTTTATTATCTGTAAAGTTGCCTTAGGAAGGAAACAATCGGCGGTTTCCAAAACAAATCGGCAACGTTTTCGTCGCCATTTTGTTTTTGTGTATTGCAGTAATGGGGTACCTACGGGGAATTCGTCCTATGTTCACGTCTCGAGACGTAGACATGGGCTCATGTCTACGGCGGATTGACCAATGAAATACTGAGAATTTTCTTTGCATCATGACAAATAGTTAACATAAACTAAAGACTCAAAACGGCTGTTTAAAGTGTTAAAATGCTTTATAAGTATGAATTATCCATAAATGTTGAAAGTAACAACAATATAATGTGCCGAATTTATGTTATTATTATTATTATTATTATTATTATTATTATTATTATTATAGCTATTAATCCGGTAACATCTATACCACTTATTTAGTACGCATGTATCTTGATGTCTTTGCTGATGTATGCTGATGTATACATGTTTAAATTCCATTTGATGATTTGTCGTCATTGATATGTATATTTAGGATGTGACGAGAGAGGTGGAGATTGTTTATCACGTTTGAAAATGCACATTTTTGATTGTGTTTGAAATGTATGTGTATGTGCTTATATGTCCATGACATGGATATGATTAAGTATAATGCATCAACCATAAGATTGATATATTTATATATGTTAAGTCACCTTCACCGTGAAATTTTAAATGGAAATTCTGAGGTGTTCGTGTGTTTTGTTTCTATTTTTGTTTTCTGTTTTTTTGTTTTTTTTAAAAAGAAGTAAACAGTATAACTATTGTTATTTTTGCGTATGATATTTGTTAATACACGTATGTACAAATCTTGCTACGTCTGTTAAAAAGTGTATCTGTATATATTGTATGATCACGTGGGCCTATGGCTAACTGATTTTGAAATAAAGTGCTTCTTCTTTCGTTTTATAATAAGAATGAATGTGTACATGGATGTGAATGTGTGTGTGCGTACGTGTATATGTGTATGTGTGCACGCTGGTTTAAAGGAAATATCAGTTGTTGTTGTTTTGCATTGTAAATGTATGACTTTATAGAGGGCCCCAAGTGAGATTAGTGTTGGCTAATTAGGTCATACTCTAGAAATAAAGACACTCACTCACTCACTCACTCACTCACTCACTCATGATCGATAATCTTTGATCTTAGTTCATTATATACAGAACCTGCCAATAGAAAATTGTATTCGACTTCTAGAACTTCACATATACTACATTTATTCTGTGGTTTACGCCAACGACCCGCTTCTATGGATGCCATTCTCAATCTGAATAAACCTAATCTTATCTGCTAATGTGCTCTTAACTAGGTCTTTTGATTTGTTCGATATTCTTTTTGTATTCTCTGTAATGAACTAGTTTGTCTGTAAAAATCATTAATATTAATTCACATGATGCTATAAGGTTTTTTAAAAGGCCAAATACAAAAACTGAAATAGTTTCTGTGTGTGAAAAACAATATATATTTACATGTTTTGAAGAAACACCATTATGCGAATGATGTATTGTTTTCAAAAGGAAAAGTGTTCCTCTTTCATTTAAATATTTACATAATGACATATTTGTAGTATACTGTACTTAACATTAAATTAATTAAGTTTATCTATTGATTTTACTATATTATTAATAAATATGCATAATGAGTAATTATTTAGAAGTATGTTATTTCTGTAGTTACCAGTATATGAATTACGCGAATGTAGGACATTAGCCCCTAGGAAATAGCCCCTAAGCTCAAATTTGCATAAGCGGACAATAGCCCCTTCATGATATTGCACATGCGGACAATAGCCCCTTCACCATAGGACATTATCCCCTTCATGATTTTGCACAGGCGGACAAAATCCCCTTCTTGATATTGCACATATCAACATAGGACATTAGCCCTTTAATAACGTTTTTTGGAAAGCATGAAATAATCAGTCTGTATATGGTGTTAATTTGTTCAGAATGTAATGATGGATTTTTTTTGATTTTTTTTTTTTGAGCCGTCTTCTGACGACCCATTTAATCTTCCCGTCAATTGGTGGAGCAAGGGTCGGGGAGGACCATCCCTTGCCACACCTTACAATATCTTTACATTTACATGCAATATTCATATGAAATAATATTTTGGCATAATGAAATTACAATTAATACAGACAATATACATGTATCGTACGGTTATGGCAGGGAGCATAAAAATTATGATTTCAGGAAGAAAAAAACAATTCTGTTTAAGAAAAAAGAACACTTCTTTACCTAACAGTTGATTGCTGTCCAAAGGCCCATCTGCTTATAAAAATTGTATATGTAAGTATTAAATATTCTGTATTGATATATTGATTTACGAATTGTCAGTGTCTTGGGTTTGCTCTAAAATTGTACTCGGAGGAGTGCTTATTTATTTATTTATTCATTTTATTTCCTCCATTACAGAGATTACATAATATAATATTATGACGGTGCAAACAATGCATATTAAAGTAGGTGATGTATGAAATATTTGAAAAAAAGTGAAAAACATAGAACATGAACAATATGTACATACATATATAAAAGATATCCAAAACATGTCTAATAAATATTCCTCTCTTGTTAGCACCTTTATTCACGAAACGAAATATAGAACGAAACGAAAGTAGACCAAGGTTCTGGAGGGGAATGTAATCATATATATTTAACTACAGTATCCTGGTCCGTGAGTAGACTAATGTAATACGCAATTGACTTACTCTAAGAATTGCCAATATGGCATTTTTGTCTGCTAATATGTTATTTTGCAACTTATACAAACACATATTGAGTTACATTGTTTATAAAGTTCAAATCTTTCTAGTTGATTATTTCTAATTGCGATTTGTCTATGTGTTTCATACCGATACCTTAGTCTGTATATCATTGGGGTAAGGGAGAGCGGTGTTTTTAGTCGTTTTGAGGTAAATATATATATATTTCATTTCTAAAATAATTTGTAACTCTACAGTCGATTGTTCTTCATCTGTGTTAAAAATAAATGCATGTTCTGACAGATTCAGATTTATGTTTTTTGTTAAAAAGAAAGAGTTTATATGTGTTAATAAATTCTGAGATGAAGGACAGGTCCAAAACATATGAACTATAGTCTCGTCTTGGTGGCAGAAGTGGCAGAAAGGGTTTTCAGTTTTTTTTATTTCATGTAGATAATACTGTGTTGAAAGAAGCCGATGGTTAATTTAAAACCATTGTAGTATTGTGCTAGAGGTAATTTTGAAAGGGGATGAATATATGTCTTTCCATGTTTCGGCTTCAATATCATAAATATGTTCCCATTTGATTTTTGATGTTGGACTTTCATTATTTCTATTAAAAATGGAATACATATCAATGCAACCTTTCTTGTTTTTGATGATTGCTTTAATATTCGCAGGTAAAATTGGGTGTTCTAATTTGTTCATTGTTATTTTGTTTTGCAATTGTTTTTTAAAGGTTTTAATGGCAAAGAATAAAATCCACCATTTTCATTGATTAAGTCATTTATAAAAACGATGCCTTTCCTATACCATACTTCGTTAAAAAACGGCTTACCGCCAATCAAAATATTGTTATTATAGTGTAGTGGGTTTGACAAAAAGCCCTCAGGTGAGTTAGGCAAACTAAAATCAATAAGTTTAACATATGAAATTAGCACATCTTTCCAGAATTTTTTTAATTTTTTTTTTTATTAATGTTTCACAATAATTTTTGCCAAAAGATGTTAATTTTTTAATATCTATTATTTGTTCAACCAGTTGCTTCCAAGTGCCCTCATAAGTTATGAGCCGTCTTATCCAGGTAGTTTTAAGGCTGAATATAAATGCTTTAAGATTAATCATTTTGAGACAACCTTCAAAATGTTGCTTAACTATTACGGATTTTTTTTTTGCAGGGCCTTCCCATAAAAAGTAATAAAATATGTTATTAATTATAGCTGTGTGTATTTTGCATTTATGGTGAAGATTATTTCATATCGTGTTTATGTTGTATCATACACTTCTCATAGTATAAGTGTGTAACTGTTGCCGCTAAATGTATTGGTGATGAACATGTATGTTTAAGCATGAATAAAAAATTAAACTGAAACTTTTTAAAACGAATAACATTCACATGAAGAATAAAACTGTTCGCGATCTTTCAAATATAAAAAAAAACACGACAGTTTTAAATGGGTATACTTACTTTGGCCAATTACAAACATGGCAGAGGTATTACTTAATCATGATGGTGCTAATTGTTTACGCCAAACTAATATGGCAACACAAAGACACCGTAAACAAATGATTCATTCTTCGTTTTAATCAAGGTAATCGGCGAATGAACTGACTACCTGTTTGACAAATTGTGAGAAAAGTATTTCAAAAGCGTGTAAGAAATAATAGATGTCTTTATTCGGCCTAAATACAATACAATACAATATCTTTATTCAGCAATTAAACATACAACACATGTTTATAGCCTACACAATTACATGAAAGTATGAAGATAGTGAGAACATGAACACTTATCCATATTAAACAAATAAACATACAATTTACATTATATCAGATTTACTGAGAAGCACATTATTTCAAAATCGCTGTAATGAAAAATAAGAATTTAACATCAGGAAATTTTCTTTATGTACTATTCCTTAATTTGAGAGCATAGAATAGAAATTTCGCTAAATTTACAACTGTACATTTTGACTTTGATGTCATAAGCGAATCAAACTTGTTCAAATTTGGCCATCGGCAATAATAAGGTTTAAGATATTTATGTCTTAATTCTCTATAAATTGGACAAACAAGCAAAAAGTGGTATTCGTTTTCAATAAAATTCATATTGCAAAATCGGCATTTTCTTTCATCCCTATGAATATTTTCATATCTTCCGCTTTCTATCGCGAGGTTATGCGAAGACAATCTAAATCTGCAAAGAGCTATTCTAAATTTTTTCTCCATATCAATATCTAAATAATATTCCAAATTAAAATCGTGCTTAAAACGACAGTAAGTAACAAGTCTGTTAGAATTATTTATATTTGCATACCAGCTTTGATGATATATGTCTAATATTCTTTGTTGGATGAGTTCATAGTTAATGTGTTCTATATCATATTGATGTAACCAAATATTTGTCATACCTAACGTCTCCAATATCGATTTTATTTGGAATGCCCAATTTGACCCGTTATATGATATATTATTGTCTGCGTCGCTTTTTTGTAATTTATATATTTTCTTACAGATACTGTTATCTCCTAATTTCAATAATTTAATCCAATACTTTACCATATTTAGTTTTCTCTTTACATAGAGCGGAACTCTACCTAGTTCACCATATAAACCTGTAAGATTTGTCGACCTTTTTACGGATAAAATCTTCCTGCAAAATTTCGTATGTATAAGTTCGACGTCTTTTGCATCGTGTGATCCCCAAACTTCCGAACTATAATTTAATACAGACACCACTAAAGTGTCAAACAGCTTGCATTTCTCAGAAATGGGTAATTCTATTCGGTTAAAAACAGAGAAAAGATTATGCAGTGCAAACGAAGCATGTTGTGCCAATCTTTTTTGCGTTCTAAACCAATTACCGTTTTTAAAAAAGTGAATCCCAAGATATTTAAAGGAATTAACTACTTCTAATGTTATATTATTTAGTATGAACTCATATGTAGTGTGACGACCTTTTTCAAAGATCATTATTTTTGTTTTTGCTGTATTTATTTTCAGACCCCATGTATGACAATATGATTGTATATCGTTCAACATAGACTGTAACGTATCGGGAGATAAAGCAAAGACTACTGCATCGTCCGCGTAAAGAAGCATGAATATTTTAAGATCATCTATCGTAAAAATGTCTTCTAAATCAGAGTTAACATTTGATACAATATCGTTTATAAACATCATAAACATCAAAGGAGAGCTCGGATCTCCTTGTTTCACTCCGATATGTGATTCCACAAAGTCTGATAAAGCAGACTTATATCGTATACATGACTTTACCACAGTGTACATAGATTTAATGGCATTTACAATTTTAAGACTTACATTTTGGGCTAGAAGCTTATGCCATAAAAGTGAGCGGACTATTCTATCGAATGCTTTTTCATAGTCTATGAAAGCACAATACAGTTTTTTTCCTAAGCTTAACACCTTTGCAATAATAGAATAAAATACAAATATACAATCTACAGTAGATTTACCCTTTTGAAATCCAAACTGGTTTTGCGATATCTTATCGTATTTGTCTGACCATATAGTTACACGATTAAGTAAAATTTGAGAATATATTTTTCCCAATACATTTATAAGTGTGATTCCCCTATAATTGTTTGCATCATCATTATTTCCATTTTTAAAGACTGGAATGATAATTCCTTCGCCCCATGTTACAGGGTATTCACCGTTATTTAACAGACGATTATACAGTTTTAATAGAAATGGTGAGATTATATCATAACATGATTGAAATATTTCGCTATTTAAATTATCCAATCCACAAGATTTATGATTCTTCTGGTGGAAAATCGCGGCTCGTAGTTCGTTTTCTGTTATCTCCGCGTCTAATTCTTGATCGAATGTACCTTCTATGTCCGGAGGCTGTTGTTCTGACTCGTTTGCGTTTCCGAACATTTTTTTAAAATGATCGAATAGATCTGTGATATTTAGATTTTTTGCGTCAGCTGATTTGTTTTTATATTTCTTTTTTAAAGATTTCCAAAATTTTCGAGGTTGTTTTTTCGCTAAAGCTTGTAATCGTTTGCCTTCACTTATTTTATATGTGTTTCTAGATTTCCGTTTCACGCGATTATAAATAGAGCGCGTTGAAATAAATACATGTTTGTTTGCGTCATTCTTTTCTTTTACAAATGCATTTCTTGCTGTTTTAAAATCGCGTTTAGCTTGATAACATTCTCCGTTAAACCAGTCTTTATTATTAAAGTCAGATTCCTCCGATTTATTTTGTTTTTTATAAGATTTACCAAATACGCTGAATGCGCTATCATACATGTAAGTTGTGAACGAATTGACTATGTCGTCGATTTGATTATTGTTTATGTTTACATCGTCGAGCATGCTTTGAATTCGCTCATTGTTATTCATGAGTACGTCTCTAAACGAGTTGATCTTGGACTCGTCCCACACGATTTTATTTTGCATCGGTTCATTTACTATGTCGGGGTCAGGTGCATTATTTCGTGCTAGTTTTGTTTTAAAACAAGTATATACTGGCGCATGATCAGAAAATTCGTTAAAATCTAATATCTTAAAGTTTGAAATACAACTACAATCTGAGAAATTAAGTAATAGATAATCTACGGTGCTCATACCACCTGTATGGGAACAAAACGTGAATTCTCCCAAATTACTATCTGAAAACAAACTAAATATATAGGATAATACTTTATTATATACAAACAATGATAACAGTGTAGTGAATGAAACCAATTACAGTCATAATAATTAATTCAGACTTAATTCAATTCAAATCAATTTTTTTTTACAACAAATATTACAATGTTTTTTGCCAATACAATATAGGCGGATACAATTAAATGCAATGAGAGAAAGTATGTTGTAAATACAAATATCTTTATTCAGCAATAAAACGTTAACGCACATGCTATGAGTCAAAAAGTTCGCCAAAAGGCCTAGTGCCATAGGGCGAGCAAAAACAAAAACGTTACCTACCCTATGGGTCAAAATGTATAAGTAATGTATACACATTTGAAAGATGCTATCGATTCATTTGTGCTGTAATTTATATTAATTAATATCATGCATAAATATGTTGATGTTGAAAATAGTGAAGTAAATAAAGTATTGAACAAATGAACATGATAATAGACAGATGCGTTGCCAAATATAATATCAGTTATAATAAGAATAAGAATAAGAATAAGAATACGAATACGAATACGAATACAAATAAGAATAAGAATAAGAATAAGAATACGAATACGAATACGAATACGAATAAGAATACGAATACGAATACGAATACGAATAAGAATACGAATACGAATACGAATACGAATAAGAATAAGAATAAGAATACGAATACGAATACGAATGAAAATGAATGAGAATAAGAATAAGAATACGAATACGAATACGAATACGAATGAGAATGAGAATGAGAATGAGAATACGAATAAGAATAAGAATAAGAATACGAATACGAATAAGAATAAGAATAAGAATACGAATAAGAATACGAATACGAATACGAATGAGAATGAGAATGAGAATACGAATAAGAATACGAATAAGAATAAGAATAAGAATACGAATACGAATGAGAATACGAATAAGAATACGAATACGAATACGAATACGAATACGAATAAGAATAAGAATACGAATGAGAATGAGAATGAGAATACGAATAAGAATAAAAATACGAATACGAATAAGAACAAGAATAAGAATACGAATACGAATACGAATACGAATAAGAATAAGAATACGAATGAGAATACTAATACGAATAAGATTAAGAATAAGAATAAGAATATGAATACGATTAAGAATAAGAATACGAATACGAATACGAATGAGAATGAGAATGAGAATACGAATAAGAATAAAAATACGAATATGAACAAGAACAAGAACAAGAACACGAATACGAATACGAATAAGAATAAGAATACGAATACGAATACGAATACGAATAAGAATACGAATACGAATACGAATGAGAATGAGAATGAGAATAATAATAAGAATACGAATACGAATAAGAATACGAATACGAATACGAATAGGAATACAAATGAGAATGAGAATACGAATAAGAATACGAATACGAATAGGAATACGAATACGAATACGAATACGAATAAGAATACGAATACGAATACGAATGAGAATAAGAATAAAAATACGAATACGAATACGAATACGAATAAAAATACGAATACGAATAAGAATATGAATACGAATACGAATACGAATACGAATAATAATAATAATACGAATAAGAATAAGAATACGAATACGAATACGAATACGAATAAGAATGCGAATACGAATACGAATACGAATAAGAATACGAATAAGAATAAGAATAAAAATACGAATACGAATGAGAATACGAATAAGAATACGAATACGAATACGAATACGAATGAGAATAAGAATAAGAATACGAATACGATTAAGAATAAGAATACGAATACGAATACGAATGAGAATGAGAATGAGAATGAGAATGAGAATACGAATAAGAATAAAAATACGAATACGAATAAGAATAAGAATAAGAATAAGAATAAGAATACGAATACGAATACGAATGAGAATGAGAATGAGAATAAGAATACGAATACGAATACGAATGAGAATGAGAATGAGAATGAGAATAAAAATACGAATACGAATACGAATAAGAATACGAATACGAATACGAATACGAATAAGAATACGAATACGAATACGAATAAGAATACGAATACGAATACGAATGAGAATAAGAATGAGAATACGAATAAAAATACGAATACGAATACGAATGAGAATACGAATACGAATAAGAATACGAATACGAATGAGAATAAGAATAAGAATACGAATAAGAATAAAAATACGAATACGAATACGAATAAGAATAAGAATACAAATACGATACAAATACGAATAAGAATACGAATACGAATACGAATACGAATACGAATAAGAATACGAATACGAATACGAATAATAATAATAAGAAGAATAAGAATACGAATAAGAATACGAATACGAATACGAATACGAATAAGAATACAAAAACGAATAAGAATACGAATACGAATAAGAATAAGAATAAAAATACGAATACGAATACGAATACGAATACGAATAAGAATACGAATAAGAATACGAATACGAATACGAATACGAATACGAATAATAATAATAAGAAGAATAAGAATACGAATAAGAATACGAATAAGAATACGAATACGAATACGAATACGAATACGAATAAGAATATCAAAAACGAATAAGAATACGAATACGAATACGAATACGAATAAGAATAAGAATAAGAATAAAAATACGAATACGAATACGAATACGAATAAGAATACGAATAAGAATACGAATACGAATACGAATACGAATACGAATAAGAATACGAATACGAATACGAATACGAATACGAATAAGAATAAGAATACGAATAGAATAAGAATACGAAAAAAGAATAAAAATAAGTCGTCTCCAAAAGTGAATATAAAGTCAGTATATTGTTGTCATTATAAAACAACCTAAGGTTCATCTTATAACAATCACATTTAATTTCATAAATTGGCATTCGCATCGGTTTCACCCATCTACCAGTTTCTTTTTTTGTAATCGATGAGAAGAAACTACTGGTTTTGTACATACTATTCATCATCCTATATACATGATATACACTGATATGGTCATTGTATCCATTTATTAAATGTAAACGTAAGTAAGCAAAGGATGAGTGCGTGCGTCTCTCTTGTGTGTATAGTCCATGAGTAAATTAGGCATTTCTATGTGAGTGAGGGCGCGGGTGGTATAGGGCACCCGATATATTCATTATGAATTAAGTGTGATATTGTAATGAAGTATTAAAGGGGATGTAGCGACACCGCCAAACGAGCTCTGAAAGAAATGGAAAAAGGTGAAAGAATGATCAAAATCGGATGATAAATAAAAAAGATATGACCATTTAAAGATTGTTCTAAAACGAATATGGGAGCCACCATTTTTAGAACTATGACGTCATAGTTCTATTTACCATATATGGAATATTGATAAATATCATTTAAAACGAAGAAAATCACTGCAAATGAATGCATTTTTTTACTGGTCATATAAAGCATTGTTTCCATTAAGTATTACATATTTTTCATACATTTGCTGTCATTTTCCCCCTATAAATCAGTAAATGTTCATATTTATAAATATTCCATATATGGTCATTTAGAACCGTGATGTCATACCTCTAAAAATGGCCGCTTCCATATCCGTTTCAACTGAAACTTCAAATGCTCATATCTTCTTTGTTTATTATCCGATTTTGTTAATTCTTTCACCCTTATTCAAGTTTTTCAGAACTCTCAATAATAAAGATGGTTCGGCTGTGTCGCTACATTCCCTTTAAGTAAGCTTCGTCACAGAGATTCTCAACTATTGATTCTTACGGATTCGGGAAGTAAAGAGTACTGGTTTTGCCCAGGATAAAGTGGATGGGTCTGCATCCACAACTAAAATATCGACCCTCATATATACTCTAAAATGTGCTGCCAATGACGTAAAACATTATTCAACTGACAACCAACAATCAACCGTCAACTGTTCTTAATCTTTCATTTCATTTCTAAACTAGCTCTTTAGACTCGGGTTGAGATGCCGGCTGTGTACATTAATAACAATGTTTAAAAACGTTGGTCTTGTTGTACAAGCATTCAAATACATTATGATATTGTGTTTAAATGCGAGGGCCAAATAGGCATCACCTTGACGGTGATTAAAGTGTATGTTTGCACCTGTCATAAATCCAGAAATATCGTGTCAAGACGGGTGCAATATATCACCTCAATATATCTCGTGTCAAATGTTAAGGTACTCATAGGATTGTAGTTTTGAGGGAGGGTCCAAATAGGAAGCACCTTTGGAGATGGCGTATGTCCATAGGTGTAAGCGGATGTTTTTAGAACACCTGTCATAAATGATGAAATCTCGTGTCAAGATGTGTGCAATACCTCGTGTACAACTGGAATGGAACTTTGAGGTGAGGAAGGGCCTAGCTCGGAATCATCCTAACGATGGTGTGAAAGATGGAAATGTTTTACAACACCTGTCATAAATCAAGTGAAAACGGTTGTTACGCTAAGTTGATGAAGGTTGTGTAGAGTTAGTTGCATTTCAAATGTAAAATAAGAGATTATCTTCTAGCACACACCTTTTGGATGTTGGAATTTTTATTGTGATAATGTTGTGTGATTTTGTTTTAAAGTGCACACATAACCAGTGTCAGAAGATATCTCTGGGTGGATTATCATATACTATGGCGTGGTGTTCTAGTGTCGCAGCATATATACAAATGGACAGTATGTATATACAAATTACACCGTAGAATGTCACACATACGCACGCGCACACACACACGCGTTATTTTATATTTCAAACCCTCTCTCTCTCTCTCTCTCTCTCTTATTTATTTGATGTCGAGTTATCTCATTTCTTCCCACTCCTTTACATGTTCGTGCATTGTCTTATATATACCATAACAATGGGTAAATAATACCCTGTTTATGTTTAATTCATTTTTTTTTTATATTTATGTTTACATTTTATCAACAATTTCTAGGCTTGCACATCCAATAGTATTTGCAATTATAATACATCGACAGTGAAAGCAGATAATTTACCTTTCTCACATAACGTGGAATGTTCACGCGACACCACACATACCGCAGTAAAATATGATCATATCCATTTTGTAAGCGGCGATCTGATTGGTCATTTCAAATGGAAAAAGTATAGGTGCACCGATACTTTTGTGCGTACGCCTAATTATGGGGGGTCAAAAAGAAAGTGTAGGTGCACCTGTAAAATTGTAGGTGCACCTATAAAAAGTGTAGGTGCACCTATAAAAAGTGTGGGTGCACCTATATATTGTATGGGTGCACCTACAATGTTATGGGTGCACCTACATTTTTACAGGTGCACCCATAAAATATATAGGTGCACCTACACGTTTTATAGGTGCACCTACACTTTTTTACAGGTGCACCTACATCAGTAGTTTTGACCCCGATCCTACACCATATTCTCCAGGTACACAAGCTGATATAATCGACGTTTTTAATAACATCTCACGCTATCTATTGCACCTACTGAAACCCTGACCAAGGGGTGTAGTTGCATGAGGTTTCGTACTTCGGGTTTTCTTGTCGTACCCTAGATTGGTTTTCTCTTTGGCTGCAAATGCTGTGGTTGTTCTGTACAATACTGGATACACCCTGAAAGGTTTATTGTTTTGTATTTTATATAGCTTTACAACAACATATTAGTGTTTCTATTGTTAGTTTCTGTTGATGTGGACTTTATTGTTAGGAAATTTCTTTTGATGGGTTGTAGTTTTGTTTACATTGTCTTGTATATCTGAGAGCTGAAAACAGGATAATAGCGAGGATTTTGTAAACATAAAATAGATTCAAGCTAACCTGTAGGCCTTATTGCCGACTTATAGTTGCAAGTCGGTAATCTTGTCTTCTCCCCCCTTTCTGTTTTATTTTGTCTTCTTAATTGAATAATTAAATATTTCTCCTTTTTTTTATTACAGTGCGGACCTACGATGCCATTGCGTTTGGACTCCGTGGTTTCTAAAGGACCCAATATATCATTCTCGAAAACCATAAGTGATATTGATTTGGAACATTTACCAAAATGACTGGCACGAAATGTAGTTGGTTCTAACCAAATTGTATTTCCATTCGTCGCCAAACATGGCCGCCAGCGGACATCGTTTTTACATAGAATTATTTTTGAAACTATTGTGGCGATTACTCCTTGGAAGCTAATGGATGGATTTTCATGGAACTTTACAGGAATGCTATTCTTGATGACTAGTTGAACGAAAGGAAAAAATCAGGATTATAACTAAATATAGATATAAAAATCGAACAGAAAAAGCGGTCTTTCAAACCCACACAGAAACAAAGAACAAATTTAAAGATAAATAAAAGTCAAAATAAGACATCACAAACACAATGGGTTGAAAATTGGACTACCTCCTTGGAATGGTCAGAGGCAAAAAAGCCCGCTGGGGGTTTAAACCAGGTTCAAGGGAGCACCAAATCTCACACTTACCCTACTGTCAACCCAATAAAACGGGACAGCGTACATAAAGAAATCCCCGCCATGAACTATTCTCTTACCAACAAGGCAGCATTAATAGGCAGTATAAGTAAAACACAAAGATGCTTGTGTATATATAATAACAAAAAAACAATAGCCTAAACAGCCAAAAGAAGGTACTCAATGATTTGGCAGAAACCAGAGCAACAAGAGAACAAACCATTGACGGCACGACAAGACAAGGTTTCAGACGAACATCACACGTCACCGTTATTTTTGGTTTTAGGTGGACGTCATCATAGGGTCCACAGACTGTCCGGTTATCGCAAAATTAAAGAGGACGAACTGTAAATGGATCCATGCATGCAGTGCTTTGCAAAATGAAAGGGTCATAACATCTTTTGATAAATATTTTAACAAGTTTAACAACGATAGTATGAAAGAGATCATGACCAAGGATCTTATGAAGTTTGTAAATCAAGTCACCAAAGACAGAAATATAAAAGGATTGGACAGGGAAAGTAGCATTCATGGAGGACAGTCACCATAGAAGTCAGGTTGTGATAGTCCATGTCGCAGAAGAGTTCTTAAATTATTTTCATATTTGGAAAGAAGATCATAAACGATAATAACATTTTGCAAAGGTTTTACGAAGTTTATGGCAACGGTAGCCCTGAAGGAGTAGCTTTTTAGTTATACAAATATTACAAATATTAAAGTCCTCATCTCGAGTACATGCTCTAGAAAAACTAATAAGTTGAGACACATAGACCCATACTAATTTGCTCGTGGAACATCCCATCTAAATCAGATAATTAACCATATTAAAATTAAAATTAAAATCAACTGTCTTGTCATATATTTTGCTAATTATTTAACCATTTTCAATGGAGAGATGTTATTTAGTTTTATTTAAGTCATGAATCAGATACCAAAGACCATACAGCTTTCAAACATCTCATACACTTCAGTCTATATATAACAGCAACACAGTCCAGCCGAAACAAGATCGGTATAAATGACTACTTTATTAAATTTGTTTTTTTAAAGTCTTAAATCAGGTAAATTACTCAGATACAGAAAGCCATACAGCTGTCAAGAAGGATAAAAATAACGGACAGGGAAAGCAGCAGTCTTATACACACTGACAGACATTTTGATAAACACATGTTCTTAGTGAGAATGACCTTGACATCTTACAGATTATAGATGTATGTATGTGACTGACAGTGATAAGGCGGGGCATCCTATATCATGGACACAGCGTTTAGTTATTTTTAATATTTCTAATCAATGCTCACTTCTTTCTTACTATAATTGTTTTATTTTTGGGTTGTTTAGTTGGGTTTTATTCTTACTAAGATATCTTTTTGCTAGGTCTATAGAAGGATTAAGGATTGCAGGTATAGACAGATATCATCACTAGCCATTAAATATGTGTATCATTTACTGTATTATTGCCACTTTTGTTACTCCAGTTATATCCCCTTTAGCTTTGAATTAGCACATTTTACACATTTCGAAATTTAAACCATTAAAAATATGCATTGGTTTTAACTTTCGTTATTACAGCAGGGAAAAACAGTTTTCATTTCAAAACATTCTGTATCTGTGGGATACTCTCCAACAATACTTAATATAGATAAAGTAAGATTGTCGTGCGTAACTATATACTGAGGGAAAAGAGTTTAGCAAGTTTTTGTTGCACCCTGGAAAGAATACATTTTTGGTTGTAAAATCAAGAAACTACTGCCAAAGACACACTATTTTATTGCACATGCATCAATAACAGTCGAACATCTTAATGACTAACGAATAAATGAAAATAGGGGTCAAACCCGTAAATTCCCAAAATGTCAGTAATCTTGTATACAGTATTATTTCATCTAAAAAACTTGCTAAACTTGTTTCCCTCAATATATAACAAATGTATGAAAGGAAATGTTACACATTCATTAAGTACTATATATGACCTGTTATTCGATATCACGTTGGTCCTTGAAATTTTAATCAAACCGAGACTGCAATATTTTTTGAATTTATCGTTTTCAACGATTTTCGGATTTCTCATTTATACTTTTTTATTAATATAGTAATACACTACTCCAAATTTTGCCTGTTCCAATAATAGTATCCCTAAACAAAGTACGCAGCACTCAATAAATACAATTAAATGGACTTCTCTAAATAAAGTGGGTTTTAGAAAGGGCATTACTACTGTTCGCGCGTGGTATGTCTCGTGGTGTATTACATAATAAAGATACTTCGAGTTGTCTTGCCGTGATATATGATTATCTTGCGCTGTATTAATTTTAACTGATAAAAACAAAAAAAGATATAAGAATCGGACAGGGAAAGTAGCTTTCAATGACGACAGTCATCCACAAAACACAAAAACAAACACGCAAACAGACAAAAGAGAAGGCAAAAGTAATAAAAAATGCAAACGCCATCACAAACACAAAAGGGTTTCCGCCTTTAAAAAGGCCACTGGGGTTTAAACCGGATTCTAGGGTGCACCAAACCTCAAACTTACCCTATTAAACAGGACAGTGTAAATAAAGGAAAGTGATCAAGACCAAGAATCTTACGAAGTTTGTAAATCACATCACCATAGAAGTCAGATTGTGATAGTCCTTTTCGCTGAAGAGTCCTTAAATTGCTTTTATATTTGGAAAGAAGATCAGGGATACGATAATAAAATTTTGCAAAGATTTTACAAAGTTTATGGTAACGGTAACCCTGATGGAGTAGCTTTTTAGTTATACAAAGATAACGAATATTAAAGTTCTCAACTCGAGTACAAGCTCTTGAAAAACGAATAAGTTGAGACACATAGACCCCATAAGAAGTTGCTCGGGGAACATCCCCATCCAAGTGGGGATAATTGCAAAATAGAAATCATCCCTCTTGTCATAAATGTTGCTAATAATTTCACCATTTTCACAATGCGTTACTGATTCATTACCGCACTAGGTAGACGCCTTTCAATCTACATGTGTCTACTTGCAAGTTAAAACTAGACATGTATTGACATGTATTGTGAAATTAAATTTAAGTATATCCAGTATATGTGGTTGGGAACTACATATATACATTTAATTGTGAGAAGCAAAGCGTTTATATTTACCATATAACTATGACGCGGCATATAGGAAATATAGGTAGGTATGCGATACTATGGCGAGGTTTTGGAAGACATCACGTAAATCCTGTACACCGTATTTCAATTGACTAAACCGTTTACCCTCTTGTAAAAGAGTATGATAATGGACCTTTGGAAACGGCCGAATACGACACATACAAAATATTGCAAAATTACATACCTTACATATAAGTTTACAAATATTATTTCTTATGGATCTTTGATACAAGTCTTTGTCTTATCTCTAATAACTACTAATTTGCCCTTTTTTCGCTTTTCAGAGAATGGTATTACTTTCGAAGTTGCATAATGAATCTACGAGTAAAACTTAAAATAAAACTGTTTATTGGGATAACAATAAAGAGTGAGGTTTGATACACCCTAAAACCTGGTTTAAACCCCCAGCGGCCTTTTTTTGCCACTGACTGTTCCAAGGCGGTAGCCCTATTGTCAAATATTTTGTGTTTGTGATGTCTTATCTTGCCTTTTATTCATCTTTAAAGTTGTTCTTTTGTTCTGTATGTGTGTTTGTGGTTGATTGTCGTCCTGAAATACTACTTTTCCTGTTTGATTTTTATATCTACTTTTACATTCCTCCATGCAAAAAAATAAGTTTCAAAATACGGACCGAGATTTCATACTTCGCAAGAAAACCAAATAAACAAGTTTGAAAATGTACATTCGTTACAAAACCATGACCATATCTGCGTGATATCCTTCTCTTTGGTGAGTTTTATGCATGGACGTGTGGTATTAAAATACGGCGGTTGTTTATGCAGGCATTGGGTGATATCTCAGAAACCTCGCCGGAATGTGTGGATGGAGCCGTGCAGCACTTTATGTAGGACGCGTCATAGCTCTATGGTAGATACCGAAAGGTTCACATCTAATATACATACTGATTTACCTTGATATATTAGGTTACCGTCGTATCACTAAATTCCGTCGCATTTATTTTTCAGTTAAAGAAATATAAAAAGATCCGACAGGGAAAGTAGCATTCAAGGAGGACATTCAACCACAAAACACAGAAACAAACACGCAAACAGACAAACAAGAAAGCGAAATCGTATCACTAGTTCCGTCGCATCGCTTGGATAACTGTCGTATTACTAGTTTCTGACATTCGATTAGAATAGTTGCCTTATTTATCTAACTGTAAATGTTTTGTCGAGAAATTGGTAAAGAAATATATAAAGATCGGACAGGGAAAGTAGCATTCAAGGACGACAGTCAACCACAAAACACAGACACAAACACGCAAACAGACAAACAAGTAGGCAAAAGTAATAATAAATGCAAACGACATTACAAACACAAAAGGGTTGACAATAGGGCTACCGCCTTGGAACGGTCAGTGGCAAAGTAGGCCACTGGGGGTTTAAACCGGTTCTGGGGTGCACCAAACCTCACACATACCCTATTGTAATCCCATTAAAACAGGACAGTGTAAATAAAGAAATCCCCGCCATGATCGAATTGCTAACCAACAAGGCAATATAAGTAAGACACAAATATTAATAAACCTTATTGTATTTAAGCCATTCGTGAGCATTTCATTTACATATATCATCTAAAATCAATAGTGTTGTAACGCTGATCAATTTTAAAATCTAATTTGGACCGCATCTTACAACGAAATTATCCCGGGAACAATACGCATAATTGAAGCTTCTTTTAACAAAACATATCCAAGATGTTGAACTCACATCAATGCGCCCATGATATAAATAAAACCATATTAACATTATTAGTTAATAAACATGCAACAATAAATTCACTAAGCCGGACGTCTTTATGACCAAAGATTCACACACGGAACTCGTTTTCGTAAGATTTTAACAAAGCAAGATCTTAAATTAGCTTTTGAATTGTTTCCCAGTTTAAACTATATAGGCGCTATGCACAACTCTACAGATATTTACGTTAAACTGTGGGATACTTTCACAGCCGCATGGATGTTTACATTAAATTGTAGGTTCATTGCACCGCTATAATTAATACAGATTATATTAAAAGGGTGTTTATTGCACCGCAATAAGTAGAAGAGAATTGAATCGAGTTGGGTTTCATTTGTTAAAACAAAACTGATTAGACGCTTGAAACACGCCTATAAACAAACAATAATTATCAGTAGATATAAAATTCGAACAGGAAATGCAGCATTCAAGGACCACAGTCAACCAATATCACGCATAGAAAAAACACACGATTATAAGTAGATAATTCGAACAGGAAATGCAGCATTCAAGGACCACAGTCAACCAAAAGCACGCATACGAGGGTGCTTCAAAAAGTTCTGTCACTAGGCATATATCCTTTGAAATGGATATTACAGTGAGATAAAGTAGTGTATGTATAGTACTACTTGGTTCGCTCTCTTAAATTCCGCAACAAAAATGAAAATATTCCGGTTATTTATACCCCTGAATTACCTCCCCCTACCACACCTTTTGGATACTGGCATCTCTGAAAATGTCCTTGTTACAAAACGTTGTAAAAATTATTTGAATAATTCTATGCTTTTAAATTTTCTTGTACGCCATCTGTTGTTATTCGCCTATAATCCATGAAAATGATTATCGATAATTCAGAAAGGTCTTGCTGTAAACCAGATATGAGTGAATGCATATCCCTTAATTTTAGCGGAAATAACACTGATTTTCTTCATTTTGTTTACGGAAATGTTATAATATCTTTTAAATGTCGTAATTATTCTCATAATATTAATATGTGTTCATATTTTTCACACATCCTAGTCCTTCAGTGTTTAAATTTTATATTTAACACATTATTGTAGAATTTTGCACAAGGTTTAGTGAAAATATTGATCATCCAAAAACTCTATTTCAGAAGACTGCCCTTCCATTTAATGTCCATTTATCATTAAATTAATTCTACATGTTAGCTTAAAATGTTAATTTCTAAGACAATGCCTTTTCATCTACCATGCTTAAATTCTGAATCTTGTAATGCACAGATATAACTGGTAATGTATGAGAAATTTCAAAGTTCTTCGACAAGTACTTAAAGAGAAACAGACATTTAAAAAAGTAACAGTTAACATACCTGAAAAAAAATAAGGACGAAAATGCCTCAGTATGTATAAGTGATGTATATTAAATGTTCCATAACTTTCGTCACACAAAAGATACAGCTTTCATTTTACCATCAATGGAATGGTATTGAAACTCTCTTTCATTTAAAACCAACATCAACACTCACAACGGGCACATAATTGTTAAAACGCGTTAGTGACAGAACTTATTGAATGACCCTCGTATAAACAAACAACAATTACATGTAGATATAAAATTCGAACCGGAAATGCAGCATTCAAGTACCACATTCAACCAAAAACACGCATAGGAACAAACAACTATTTTAAACATGGCTAACAAGCAAGACATGACAGCACAAACATAAAAGCTTGACAATTGGGTTACCGTCTTCAAATGGTAGGTGTCAAAATGGACCGCTAGGAGATTAAACAGGTTCTAGGCTCACCAAACCTCACTCTTACCCTATTGTCATCCAAATAAAAGCAACAATGAAAATAAGATATCCCCGCCAGGTTATATTCTCTAACAAACAATGCAGCATCAATAGGCAAAATAAGTATAACAAATGATCATGTAAGTCTGAAAATAAAAAATAACAAACCCCTAGAAAGCCACAAAGCAAGTACCAATGACTTGCAGAACCCAGAGCAACAAGAGAATAAACCACAGGACAAGACAAACATGAATAATAGAGAATATATGTAAATTTATAAGCATAGCTTTTATTTTCAATTCTAGTTCATGCACCACTACAAATATTTCTAAACGTTTAACATCTTGTCTTATTGCCGTAAAAGATCACGTTAAACAATATTGTTCTAAAGCGTATGAAAACTCTGGGATTAATTAATTTTGGTCTCTTAAAAATTGAGGCGACGTTCTTGATAATATTTGCAATAAACTTCAAGCTACATCTATAAGTACTGATCATTTTCCTACATTATATACAACTTTACCAAACAACCTTATGAAAGTCAATATTTTTTTTTTTATTATTGCTGTGATACAAAAACCTTTTTTGCTAGGGAAAGTACTTCAGTTTTGGCCAGTAACAATATTAAAGCGTTTTGTACTAACAGCAGTTTGGACAATTAGACTATGTGGACTTGCCAAAAAAGATGAATATATTACTTAAATGCTGGGTTCGATTATATGTATACGAAATTCATTCACTCTATGGTATTTGCATTCACTCTCATCAGCTCGTCTATGAAAGAAAAACACACGACTATTACGTGGTCGGGGTATTAACTTTCATATCCCATCCAACCCCTTCTTCAAGAAGCAAAAACGGGATCCATTATCATACTCTTTTTTGGCAAGGGTATGAAATAAAACCTTTCGTCTTAAAAGTCTGCTTATTGTACAATTAAACCATTTAATAGATACTTTTCAACAGGTTATCGCATTTTTCAGTAGAAAGTATTAATAAACGTGTTTTATTGTCGAAATATCCGTTATAAAATCCTGCTAATATAAGCTTTCCCATCTCTTAATGGCATTAAGGCGGAACCACGTAATGTATACCATCTACTCTATTGTTATAGTGCGTCTCTGATTTGAGACGAGACATTTTTCAGCGTACACGTATTGACGCTTACCAAAATGGCGTCATAAAGTGTAAAGACAAATGGAAAGCCGTGTTTGATGTAGATTATGTTCAGGAATTATATTATAGAAAAGAAGGTCACCTAACAAAAATAAAAAAACAAAATGCATCAACCTTGATAAAATAAACTAAAAATGTAATTAAGTGGATACCAAATGCAGCTTATGTTTCCGAACTGTGACATGTTCATGCGGTTGTGACTTGACAATACATTTTTATTTATATGAGTTCACAAAATACGACTATGTGTCGGAGTATACACATATATTTCGCCACCGAATGCAGCAAGTATTCTTGTTCTTGTGCTTTAGTTTCGTGAGAAAAATACACTTTCCACTTACCTCGTGTCATGTTTAAGGATAAATAAACGCCATTTTGAGTGTATCTAACTTTTTGATCTCGCCTAATACCGAGACTAGCCAAAATACGTCCATACCCCATCCCCTCCAATCCCACACCCCCACCACCCCACGCCGAAATCGAGAGACATAATTCCTGCATTCCGCAATACTATTACACTTATAATTCCATGTTTTATTGTTTGGGGCGCTTGCTTCAGCAAAAGGTTTTTCGGACTTTTCAAACAAAATTCACCTTTAAACTAAATAAGTAGTATTACAGTAAAAAGGACATTTTTAGTGGTAAATGAAAATACCTTACATTTCAAAATCGGTTGAGAAGTAAATATTTCACCTTTTTTTGATAGTGCATTTGTAATGCAAAATTCTGCATCATGAAAAATCAGAAAAATGTTGTTTTTTTATAATTTAAAAAAAAGAAAAGATTTATAATGTGTTAAATAAACTTAAACTGTCCTGTTTTAATGGGATGACAGTCGGGTAAGCGTGAGGTTTGGTGCACCCTAGAACCGGTTTAAACCCCCATTGGCCTACTTTGCCACTGACCGTTCCAAGGCGGTAGCCCTATTTTCAACCCTTTTGTGTTTGTGATGTCGTTTGCATTTTTTATTACTTTTGCCTTTTCGTTTGTCTGTTTGCGTGTTTGTTTTTGTGTTTTGTGGTTGACTGTCGTCCTTGAATGCTGCTTTCCCTGTCCGATATTTTTATCCTTCTTTAAAATCAGACACTCTATAAGTTGTATAGCAAAATATTAAGACTGATTTTTTTTGAGTTTTTCTGATTTTCTGCTGTTTCAACAACAAGAAGTTTATAAGGGAAAAGTTCCATCTGAAAACCATTTTGGCTGTAAAATATTTAATTCTCAACCGATTTTCAAAACTAAAATATTTTTATTTACCACGAAAAATTCCAGTTCAAGTGATTCATAATTTATGTAGGCATTATTAAAATTGTTCATGTTATTGCTGAAAATCCTTTGGCTGAAACGAGCGCCACGAACAATAACCCGTCACTTCTATGACTGCGGTGCCGCACGGCGGTTCTTTATTGTCAGCACTTCTATGATTGTGATATCGCATGCTGTAATATGGTACCCTTATTATAAACACTTCTATGATTGTGGTGTAGCAACGCAGTATCCCTATTGCCAACCCTTCTAAGAGTGTGGTGTACCATGCTTCAAGGCGGTACCACTATTGTCAACATTACTATAATTGTGATATCGCATGCTTTAATGTGGTACCCTTATTATCAACACTTCTTTGATTGTGGTGTAGCAATGCGGTATTCCTATTGCCAACCCTTCTAAGTGTGTTGTAGCATGCCTCAAGGCGGTACCACTATTGTCAACAAATCAATTGTCAATATGCGGAAAATGATGTACAAAATTATGAAAAGAGAAACATTATTCAAACAAGCATTCCTTTGATTAGATGCTGTCTTTGTTTTTGATGTCTAACGCGTGAAGAAACAACCAGTGCTTGATAAAACGAGAAACATATTCCAGAAATAAGCTAAGAAAGA